>JAANSO010001596.1:0-16308 GCA_036507315.1 Lepidocyrtus fimetarius | reverse complement strand
TACGCTTTGTACTTAATCGGTGGCACTGTCTTTTTGCTAAGGCACTTATTGCATACCCATTCAGCATACACTTCTTGAATCAGTAATTGATAAGCGGTTTTCGTCAATCCGGTACACACTCTGAACAAAATACAAGGCTATTTAGTATAAACATTTCATTTGATAATCCTACGTTCCAATCGGTATTTTATCAAAGTAATTTACCCATGATACCAGAACTTGCACCCTGATTCACATGGAATCGCCTTTTCGTCATCTCGAATCTCTTTAAAACAAGTTCCACAAGGGTAAATTGGAGGATGATTAGGCATCCTTGGATTGACAATAATATTCTGGTCATCTCGGTAAACCTAAAAATAATTTAAATTATTTTCCAGTACACATTTATAGTTTCACTGGATAATTTAACTCACCATATCATTTTGTACAAAACTACTTCCTCTTGGTCTCGGTGTTGGAGAGACTGCAGGGGCATCATCAAAAGGATTTGATGCAATCAATGTATCTCCATATCCTAAATAAAACAAAATTCTTTAGAAAAACACAATTTAATTGATGATAAATTAAATTATTCAAACCTGAAGATGTTGGCTGTGGAGGCGCTAAATTAAACTCGCCAGATAAATCATGGTCACTTTCTCCACTTCGACGATTTCTACCTCCACATCCATAACCAACGTGTTGCTTGTTAAAGGACATAATTTACAATTGAAAAATTAATCAAAACTACCAATCTTACATTAAAGTTTTTGAATGTGTGTGAACATGGCAGTTTCTATTGTCAAAATGCAAGCTTTTTAGCTTTTTTGTTTGCTAGCAAAGCAAAAATCCTTTTAATTCCCTGTGAGAAATTTTATTCAGCACATGTACAAAATGTACCTTACATTGATGTAGAAGATTACAAAGGATATATAGTCTTCATATCAAAGAGTATGAAAAAGTAGGAAAAAGCTGCTTACGACATGTGAAAGGGTTCTCTTCATCAACAAAACATAATAACCTGTAATCCTCCCTTTCCTTACGACTTACGACTTTGCAAAGCTCTGAGTGGGTAGCAAAGTGACAATGACAATATAGCTTACTTTGTTATTCCCCAGTAGTTTACTAGGAAAATGAATTTTGAATCGAATGGGGGCTAAAGAAAAAGTCAAAATAAGAGTTACTGTTATGAAAGGTACCATGGAAGGTAGTCCTAATAAAAATCTTTGGTTTAAAAAACCCCTGCAATGAATTATACTTTAATGTACTTAATTATTATGAAAAAGAGTTGAAAAAAACCTTTTTTTGGTCCATTGTCTTTTTAAAACTGCCTACGGACCTGTATGAGAAAAAAGACACAGTTAAATAAAGAAATATAGCATGGCTGTTTGTTTTTACTGCAGATATAACCATCCACAAGAGAGAAAAAAGAACTTTGTTTTCTTACCACAACCATTACTACGAAAATTCCTTTGCCCTTTGTTCCACATAGTGTTTTTGGGTGGTGGAATAACTTTGGAGCGACATACCCCACAAGACTGTAGTGAAATGGGTAGAATAATGAGCCTTTATTTTCCCATGGCTTTTTCTACATGTGAGTAGTGCGGTGTAGGTGAACATCTTTTGTATAGAAAGCTTTTACTTACTTTCCCTTCATAGCTATTTCCTCGTCGTAAACCGACAGTCTTTTCGCCGTCGTCGTTTCCTTTTCTCCGTTGCTTTACGTAGAATGGTAGTAACTCTGCCAATGTTATTTCATATCCCATTTTTTATATTACTTTCCCTCTTCCCACACACTTTGCTATGCCTATACCCATGTTCACCTCTGAAATACTGAAATCCCTTTCTCTTTTAGAATTATTTCCGTAGAACCTGTGCTACTCCCCTTAAAACAGAACAACCTGGAGTAGAGCGTTTGATAGTTGATGTTGATAACGTCCTCAGAGTATTTAGATAGGGGCATATATTCAATCTTTTATAATCCACACGGTTGACAAAAAACTATACAGAGTTGCAACAATTGAATCCACTATTTTTCTATTCCAACGATGAACACTGTAATAATATATTCGTAATGTGGAGCCCCTCTTGGGTTGAATTCATACCTTTGTAGTAAAAAAACACAGAATTTTAAACCTTCATTCGCCAAGTGCAGCACGGGAGAGTGAAAGTAAGAAACAAGGATAATGTGAAATATGTTGAAGGGAAACGACAGTTGGAATGCTCATAAAGAAACGTAGTAGTAGGGCAGTGTTCTTCCAGAGAAATGTACCTATCCAAAGAGAAATTCATTTTTCAAATATTATACTGTTTTGTTGACTGTCTTTCCTTTTCAACTTTCTCTAGTTTTTAAAGAGTTCTCTTTTCTCTCAAGCAGACTTAAACTTTCCCCATTCTTGAGGAAGATGAGCGACGACGAGAGAGAAAAGCTTTGGTGATGGTATGGACGGATCATATGAATTGGGGAAAATAAGAGGGAGAAAAGAGGTAATACAAAGAATTCCTCGCATTACTTCAGTTCTTGTTCACTCTTTCTCAGAGAAAGAAGCATTCAGCTCAGCTCTTGTATAATCCCAGCTTTTTCACAGCTGAATAAAAAAATCATCAAAAAATGTTGTCTGTGGAGTCATCATCAGCATAATTTTCTCATTATGTATACATTGTGCATCGCACGATAGAAAGCTACACGACAACCTGTGCGTTCTTCTTTCTCCAGCTATTATAAATACTGTGAATAAGTGCACAACGCTCTTTTTGGATTACTTCTCTGAAGGGAATTCCCTAATTATTTGGGCTGAACACGTTTTATACAAGATTTCGTGAAATTAAGATAATGAGAAATTGATAAAACGAGTAAGTCGCTTCCTAAACTAGTTTTACACATGGATAATGACTGTTGTGTTGTGCAATTTCATTGCTGCAGAAGATTACGTAATTTTATTCAGATGGCATTTATAGATGAATAGGTGAAAGCAGAACTACAGAATCATTATTGAAAGATTATTGAGTTTGTTCACGATTTGTTCAACAGAAAATGTAAGCAAGGAACACATTGCAATTCCCTTGAGTTGATGTTTCAACACCGTTAGAGTACCTAAACAGTAGAGTTTTAGATCTAATAAAAACCTCTTCCTTTGGTGTTGATTTTTTAATTACATCTGATAAGTTAATTACAAAATGTATTATCAATTTTACTCCCTAAAACTAAAAGCGTTTTTAATAATGATAAGAGAATATGGTTAGGCAAAGGGAGTAATGTAATTTGTACTTTAACACGATTTGATTACAAATCCTTGTAACCGGGAGGTGCGAACTCTGCTTCCGGTTGCGACAACAAGACATCAAGCGTGAAAAGAGCGTTGATACCAAAACTCAGACTTTCCATTCTCCTTTTGGAGCTCATGCAACTTTGTAGTTAACAAGTGATAAAAAAGCACAAATAATTTATGTTCGAGACATTGTTTTTCTTAAACAACACCCAGAATAACATTAAATTCGTATTTCATCTTGTTTTGCATGTAAATGGAGTGATTGTTAGTGTAAATGTGTTTACAGATTATTAACTCCAGTGTTCATTTGTGTTCATGGATAACTGTGCAAGTCAAGGCTGCCATTACCTAAACCCACCTGCGAACCAACCAAAATTTCAGGTAAAAAACTTAATTTATGTATTTTAGTAAGAACAAAACTAATTGTTTGAAGAATAATTCATGCTTTGAATTTTAAATTGATTAACGGTATATATACATGAAATTATAACATGTGTTCTACATTTTAGTAAAAATTATGTAATCAAGATGCTGATTATTTGCGAACAAATGGCTTCTCGCATATAAAACTGCTTAAAAATGAGTTTTAATGTTTCCTGCTTGTACATTTCCATGAAAGTGCTTTGTTTTGTCATGAAATTGCAAAGAAAGCTTTTTGAATTCGCCATGCGCTCATAAAAATACATTTTTAAAGCTTTGTGAATGCTTATGGAAAACTTGTTGGAAAGTTGGAGAAAGTTGACACTCTGTTTGCATATGTGTAAAAGTAATGGCTTTTTCCTAATGGGGTATCGCATTGAGCAACTTAAATATGCACGCAAGAGTCAAAATTATATCGAATAGGCTTTTGTATAGTTCTCCTCGAATTCATAATACAGAATAATAATATCTAATAGTATGCTTTCTGCTATATTTTTTGCACGCAATCAGAAATAAAATGCACACTTGTTTCATTTACACCATATTTAGCAAAACAACAAATTATATTTGCGAGTTTAGAGGACAAAATCGATATTTTCTAACATGATGTCTATTTATCAACTTTTTATGTAGTAATGCTACAGATACTTGTGTAATAGACTGAGTTTTCATCTTGTGTGAAAGCAAAAGAAGGTAATTGGAATGCGCGAGTTGAGTAACTTGAGTATTTTGGAATGTTGAAGAGGGGAAACTTACGAGCTTTTACTCTTTCTCCTTGTCTTTCCTTGAGGATCTGCTTCAAATTGTTGATGGCGTTGTTAAATTAAAGTTGAAAACAAAGATTTTTCAAAGATTGCTTCGTTTCCGCGATTGAAAAGCTTCAAACCATCGTTCAATTTCCACATGGAAAAGTTTTATCGATATAAAAGGAAATTATAAGATTGCAAATAAAAAAGCCCGTTTTATATAAACTTCAAACTTTTTAAAGCTATGACTAATGTTTATTCATATTTTAAGCGAACAAATAAACAAAAAACTTTGAAACATACCTCGTCCTCGTGTTTATTTTAACATTTTGCAAACTTTTTACTTATTTTTGCATGTTCCAACGCTTCGGAAGTTATTAAACCAATGTTAATTTCCTCAGTAATTAATTATTCTTTAACTATTCTGACAGGTTTGTCCTTTAGTGTTGGGAAATTACAGAATCAAAACTGACAATGACAAAGCTAGAGTTTTATAACACACGTCAAGTGTAATTAGTGCTGTCAATAAATAAATGTTTCCTCCTCTCGGTTGAAACTATTAGAACAGATTATAGGAAACAGGTGGCTAAATAAATTATTCACCGAGAGAGACCCATTTTTACTACGCTTTGTCCATTATTGTGAATATTTCGAAAGATAAAAGGGTTGAAAATGAAATAAGCGGATGAAAGCAAAAGAGATTTCAAAATGTTCCTCTTGATTATGAACTGAGGAGGAAAGGACTTGTGAAATAGAAAGAAGGTAGAGTGACACTCTGCAACCATTAACCGAGGAAGCTGCAAAAGCATTTTATTTATTTAGGCGCGGTCTCAAAAAGATAATGCAGAAAATGCGTTTAAAATACTTCCGAGAACCTATAGACTCGGGGAAAACAAAATGCATATTCCGCTTTCTAAAAACCCATTAAAAGTGTTATATAATTTATAGAGGAATTTCAGCTGGAAAGAGATAGCGAAGTGGAGCTCTTGTTGCAAAATAAAACAGACAATAAATGCAAAATGTAATTATGTGTCACTTGCGAAAGGAGAAAGTATAAACGTGTCGGAAATACTGCTTTTGCAAAAGCAACAAATTATTGCATAAAAGATAATAAACTTGCTCTTGAGGAGAAAGTAAGGTTGATAACNAACAGACAATAAATGCAAAATGTAATTATGTGTCACTTGCGAAAGGAGAAAGTATAAACGTGTCGGAAATACTGCTTTTGCAAAAGCAACAAATTATTGCATAAAAGATAATAAACTTGCTCTTGAGGAGAAAGTAAGGTTGATAACTAAATTAATAACAACTATAAAAGTCTGTCTTGGAAGCTCGACTCTTTACTTTAACAGACTCAACCCAGATAAGCAAAAGGAAGGTATGGAGTCCAGCGTTGTTGAACTCTACTTATAAAGTTCCTGCTTGTGCAATCTCCTATATTATGGCAAATAAAAGAAACTAGGCGTTTTAATGTTAAGCCCTCTAGTGAGCTCGTGCTGATGAACAAATCGATTTTTACATTACTATTTATAGGACATCAACATTAAAAATAATTTTCCAAAGTTAAATTCTAATTCTAACTCACTAATTCTAATTTTAAAATTATTTACAGTTAATAATAGATAAATTGTAGTCTCAAATAAATTAATAAATGATTCTTCTGTTTTTGGGAAAATATTGACAAAATAGCCAGTCATTTGTTACAATAAGCTGTTATTATTTTGTCAATAGTATTTTACGAAAATAGGGATTGATATGTTTTTCAACTGAAATGGCATATCGGTAGATTAATCCTGGAATTGATTTGAATGATGGCTTACCATGACCTATGCGAAATATTCGAAATTTATTTCTATCAAAAACTTTGTACAAAAAAGAACAATGTAAAAAAATCGTAGTAAAGTATCGTTATGCAATGAGAGGCAAACATCTGAGATTCAAATAGACGAAAATGTATTTTCTAAGCGGTAAGCCTTTTATCCCTGCCTTTAGCATTTCCGTTTCAATATTTATTTCTTCCCAAATACAAGAATTACTCGCTTATATAAAAAGCAGTAGCAGACACGAAATTCAATTTATTCACGTTTGAAAAACTCACGAGGCCTTTGAATACAGCGATTGTAAGTAAGCGTGAATCTTTAAATGCTGGCTTTGGAATTGCGGCTCATTATTGAAATGCATTTTGAAGAAATGAGGAAATAATCGAAGCAGAAAGAACGTCGAGAAATATGGAATCAAAACTGGGAAAAACTCTCGCATCCGTTTTCTATTTCGTCGGTATAAAAAATGCCTCGCACTAGAGCCTGTTCGATAAAGTTTGATGCATCCGTATGAACTGAAATGAAATTGTGGAATGTGGATATTTTTGCATTTAGAATGAAAATTTGATCTATAGTCGAGGCTATACGCATTTGTAATGAATCCTAATGTTTTCCTGCTTAGTCGATCCACGATATAATTAATACATCTTAGAATGGTCTAGACAGCTGCGAATATCATTTTGTAATTATTCAATTTTAATTAATTTTCAGGATCGTTCATGTGGAGGCGAGAAAGCGGTGGGACTGTTAGTGTGCCTGTAGGCGAAGTAGTAGGGACAACAGTCGTAGCTCAAAATTTGCGACCGGAAGCGGTCACCGTGTCCGTCAATAGCACACAGTGGATACGGCACCCATCCCAACACCATTCTCATCCGCGTCGCTGTGATTCTTCAGAATTGGCTGATTCACCCATCCGAACGGAAGCCATCAAGGTATGAACCTTTATGAAATTATTTCTTATTAATTAATTCAATAATTTTGGAGGTACACCAAATACTCAATACGTAAGCTTTCCAGAAATACTAACTCTGAAGAGTTCAGTAATAGTTTAATACCATCGACTTGGTAGTGGTCTCTGAAGTTTGGTTTTAATCTGCGATAAAATTCAATTTGGCCGTTATTTGCAACCTTTGATTTTCCAGGAAATTTTGTTTCACGTCGTTAAACGAAGTTTTCCTAAAATGAAATTTTGGTTTAGGGAAAGCTCGCACTTTAGGGACAAGCGAGTGTAAGCGGAAATTCCCTGGAATTTCTGATTTCATATAAAGGTGGAGGTTCATCTTGGCTGCACTAATTTTTAATCACAATGAAATCTATGTTCTTCCATATACACATTAGATCATAACTTTGTCATGCTTTATTATCAATATACGTCATCATTTAAATGGCAAATGCCAAACAAGCTATTTTTATAATACAGTTAAATTTATAGATGATCTTCAAAGTGTTTTTTATATTTATGCATGCTTGCGTGAATCAACTTCATAAAAAATGAATATTGTGATCTCCTATTTAACTTGATTAATGAAGAGTGAGGCGAGTCCTTCATTTCATTAGAGGAAATCATTTACCATTTTAGACGGTTCCTTGTCACTTTCACAATGGCAAATAGAAACGTTAAATTGTCTGTGTGGCGGATGTGTGGGCGTATCATTAAAGATCATTATAACGCCTACGGTATTCCAGGTAGCAGGTCATTCTCTGTGCAATACACACCGATCATCACTTTTGAGAAAATGAAATCTCCTGAAATAAATAAAACACGAGCTGGGATTAATTCCACAACCTTATAGCTTCATATATTTGTTAATTTTTAACCTATGAAAAGAGGTGAAATGCCATTGAAAAAAGAGTTTTTCTTTGGTGTGGGGAAACTTTCTTGAATGAAAAAGTGAAAGGATGGAACTACGTAAACCCACCAAGAATTTTGAGTTTACCCAAGCTGGGAGAGTCAAATAACCTTCGTTATGTCCGATGCTGTCTTTTCTCAACAGGAGGGGAGGTTTGCAAAAGTATTATAGCCGTATGAAAGCGTAGGAAACTAAAGAGAAAGCATGCCTGTTGGCTTTCTCTTGTACGCAGCATAATAAGCACATGAGCTCTGGTATTGATTGAATAAGCATTCCAAGAACCACTCTCAATCCTCACCAGTTCCATTATTTTCCTTCCTATCATACCGAGAGGTTAGCTCTGAAACTCCTAGAACATGATGTGTCAAGCACATGCCTTCTGTTTTTGTTTTTAATAAGGTTTTTAAATATTCTTAAGAAAAGGGTTTACCATTTAAGTTTACCATTTTATAAAATTGTTTTCTATTATTGGAGAGACAAAATCAAAGAGAAATTTATCTTTTATTCAAAGGTACCCATTTTCCTTCTATTCTTGAAAAGTAGTTCAAAAAGGTTTGACAAACGTAATTTATTAAACATGAAGAAATAGAATTGTTCTCAATGAATCAAAATGGTTATGCCGGGCACATGTATATTTAAATCCATTCACAAAGTTAAACGGAGGTGGTCAATTGGAATGGAAAATTTAAAAGCCTTCAAAAGCCTGCGAGACGTCTTTGATTTTTCATGCTAGTAAATTTTTAAAAGCCTTTCAGGTACTTACTCCGTGACTACCATTGTCGTTGAAAAGGAAATTCTGCCGATGGCCTATTCACATCAGAGAAAGTAAACCGGACAAAGAACCAATTACAATGGTCTGGCTTTAAATCGTAATGAGCTTATGTTTGCCCTTCAATTCTTTTTGGAAGTCTGAGTGCTCAATCATTACATAATGTACGCATCATCAGATTTTATGAAAGTTGTGCAAGTCCTTTTCTCATAAGAGCACTTTCTCCGTTGTTTTTGATAGAATTAAAAAGGTGAAAGCAAGATTAGAAAAAAATTCGAAGGTTTTACTACGCACTACATTTAATATATGGGTTTTCCTAATGTAATTTTCTTTCCTCGTTTCCCTATTTATCACCACTTACGAACTTGTTTGCACCTGTGTTTTCCCCCGCTTTTAATGTTATTATTCTTTACCTTTCTCTCATTTTTCTTTTTCATATATTAGTTTAAAATAGGTGGAACTCTGGAAGTCTGGAAATGGAGTTTTGTGTTTACACAACGAATAAAACAATGCAAATAATGTGCTATTTTCTCAAGAGGATGTTTTGCAAGTGTAAAATAGGCTGACAAGTTGTTGAAAATAACAATGGAGATAAAATTTGAGGTTTTGTGGGCTTCTCCATGTACCTGTATTCCCATACGTCAATCAGGGATTGTCACATCTATCATCCTACCTGTATAAAACTGTAATAATAACAGCCTTTCATCAGTTCTACTGGGACGGGAAACTTTTTCCGCTAAAATGTAAATACAACTGTTGGGGTTATTTTATCATATTTGCATGCTCGCTTTGGAACACTCTAGTAAAATCGTTTTAATTCATGCATAGTGGTAGCAACAAGTAATTAGATGAATATTTAGATTCTGCCATAACTGCCTTACTGTTGATGTGTGAGGTTGACATTTGACAATCAATTTATTTAGCAAAAATGCCTTGGTTAGGATATATTTTTACAAAAGGAAAATTCATAAAGAAATGACGGAAATAGTGAGAGATTATTGCTTTTAATAATTTAACTGCAATTATGTTGATGTGTTGTTAACTAATTGAGGTTTTTGAAGCAATTAAAACAGAACTTGTATTATTGCTCTTTGTCTATCCAATTAAAATAATCAAAGAGACGTATTCTCCTGTTTTTCCTTTTAGTTCTATCAACAAACAGTTTTTTATGCTGGCATTTTCTTTCTTCTATTGTTTTCCAAATCTATTGATCTCATGTTTTCTGCTTCATTTCTCTACCTCCGGTATAAGGAACCTGGTAAAAATATCATATAGTTTGCTGAATTGGTTAAAAATGCTCATAGCTATACTTGTCCATTATAAAAAAGGCCCACTATAGAGGAGTTTGGGTTATGTTCTTCCACATAATACTTTTATTACCTTGAATTATTTTCCATTAATAAGAATGCTTTATTCTCCAGTAAATAACAAGGTGTAACTTACACCACGGGGGAGAAACACCTAAAAAATGATGTGCTAACGAAGATGTTCTTTATTCTCCCACAATAAATTATTACGTCAAAGGGAAGGGAACGAATGAGAACACAAGAAGGAAACCTCTAAAATCACTGTTCCAAAAACAACACCAAAAACTCCTCGTTTTCCACCTAGGAAAAGCCATAATTTGTGTGGAAACATGCAGGTATTAAACAAGACCCTTTTCTTGTTTTTTGGTTTCAAATTCTCAAATTTCCTCATTTAGAACCACACTCGTATTAATTTCCTCTGTGAGAGCCACCAGATGCAGTGGAAACTTGTATACTTATAACGTAATAAATGTTATATGGCAAGAATAAACAATTTTTCAAGGATACATCCTTGTTTTCCTTCTTCCGTTTTCCAGGTTAACCTGAAAATACACGGAATTTGTTATTTTAGTATACTTGGACAACATTTTAGTATATTCACTATCCACTAATGAATGGGAATAATTGCGAGGTTTAAATGATTCTATTCTATTCATAAGGCGTACGTACTTTTCGTAAGTTCTTGAGGATGACGCCAGACGAGCTGTCAAAGAGTGACAGAAATGAATGTGTTTATATCTATTGCATGGTCATATAACTTGCATTTTCATTAACTTTAAGTACCTTCTATATAAATGCACGTCTACAGCTGGAACCCTCACTTGGAATGCTGAGCACGTCCTCTCTGAAATAAATGCGACACACTCTTCAACGGCTTCTTTAATATTAACACGTTCCTATTTTTCATCTTTTTTACGAGAAAAGTAGAAAAAGGACAGTGATGGATTGGAACCCGCACTTGGAATGCTGAGCACGTCCTCTCTGAAATAAATGCGACACACTCTTCAACGGCTTCTTTAATATTAACACGTTCCTATTTTTCATCTTTTTTACGAGAAAAGTAGAGAAAGGACAGTGATGGAAAAGAATAAATAGTAATGTTGTTAAATGCGTGGGTGAGAAACATTACTTTTATATTATGCATGGAACTTTTGGAATTGAAAGTACAGGTATTTTTTCTCTTCGAATTGTGGATTACATTAGGATTTTTAAAAATGGAGTTTCATGTTGAGACCTACGATTGGGCTTTCAATTAATATTTTATTGCTAAACATGACTGAGGAAATATTTTTGTGAAAACAGTGTTGAGCAATATTGTAACCAAAATACTTGAAATTTGCTCTTACGCAACTATTTAGATTAGCTCATTTCACTTTCATAGACTTCCAGCCGTAAATGAAATCACGTACGCTGTTGTTGGTGACTCCAAGCTGTGCAACGTGACGATGAAAACGTCATTAAAAACCTACTCAAAAGACTATAAAATCCTGAATTTAAATGTTTCTATTAATCTTTAAGAAAAATAATTATTGACAAACTATTTTCAATGTAAATGCAACCACTTCATATAGGAAAGGAAATTCTAGCAATTTCTGTTTAGCATTTAACAAATGACAAAATATTACCGCATAGGTATTATCAAGGCAAGTGACAGTTACCCTCAAGAAATGAAGAAAGCATCTGGACACACAATAAAATCATCGTCACGTTATATAAAGAAGTGGAAATGGGTTTGAAGCTATAATATAACAGAAAAGATCTTATGAAATGGAATATAATATTAAATGAGAGTTTCATGGCAAAAAGCCCATGTGTGCTTTCGACTTCCCTCTCTTGGCTTCTTTTGTTGACAAGCAGATGAGTGTGAAAATTTCACATTTCGCCCTCCTTTACCACAAAAGAAAAGAAAATTTCTTCGGGATGTGGTCCCTTTTATGCTTTCACAGAGAAATGATATCAATAAATTTCATAATGCTTGCATAGTAATATATCCAAAGCACATACGTAAAACAACCTTTCGTGGAATATTTTATACATTTTTGGACAGAATTTGGATTTTGGAAGCTATGCGAATAAGGTGAGAGCGGGCTTCCTGAATCTGGGAAAGTGGCAAGGTGAATGAAAAAGTGCTTTTCCTAGCAGAAAAAAGAAAGAGCCTGCAAAAACCTTTTTGTTATTTATTTCACTTCTCTTTTATGAAAAAAGCTGACGGTTTTATATAGGGCGTTTGGGAAAGTGGCAAGGTGAATGAAAAAGTGCTTTTCCTAGCAGAAAAAAAGAAAGAGCCTGCAAAAACCTTTTTGTTATTTATTTCACTTCTCTTTTATGAAAAAAGCTGACGGTTTTATATAGGGCGTCTACAGAGTCTACTTCAGCATTTGAATTCAGGAGATCACACCGGTTATTTTCTTATTTGAAGAAAAAACTAGGAAAAGGTTGGGAAGGCCTATTGATCAGGGAACATTTGGCAAGGCAGGCAGTTTTTAAAAATTCGAGATGTGCCCTTTTAAAAATTGTTTAATTAAAAATCCTAAATATTACTTTCAGTACAAGTTATTTAAGTTTTTAGCAAATTATCACAATAATTAAGTTAGTTTTATACAGACAAGTGTTAAGGTGAATTTATACATTAAACTCATAAAATGCTGGCGGTACGACGGACGCACCGTTGTATTAATCCGCCGTATTAGTAGTAGCAATGCATTTTGCAATGAAAATCCACCTTAAAATGAGTTTAATATTCAAAAATAAGATTTTTTACTGAGGAAAATGGAAAATGCAACTGATTTTATTTTCAAAAGTCTAAAACCAACCCTAAATAATAAATAATGGTCCAAAATTCAATAAATCTTTTTCCATCTATCCCATTCTCTGAAAGCATTCCGAGTAGTTGAATATTGGCAAACTCTCGCATCTGTTTTTAAACTGAGAGTTTCCTTAAAAATTGAATTTACTTTCACTTGCTTGATTCCATTTCACTTGAGTAAAAACTACATTGTATCCTTCAATCCTTTATAATAAACGTAGGCGAATATTTAAAACTCTACTCTGTTCTAATCCAGTCTTGGAAAACATTTTTATTGTAAGGTTTCGTACATGCAATGCCCTACGGAGTCACTACGGCGTGAAAGTGCCGTCTAAAGATAACTTACAAAGAAAATGAATAAACATTAACTACAGCGTTCTTTTTGGACCTTTTATAGAGAATAATTCTTTGCAGAGTGTTTCATGATGATAAATTCTCCAAGTCTTTTAAGAAAGCTCTGGATGCAATATGCATAGCGGCCTGTTGAGCTTCATTGAAATTCTATGTGTGCCAAAACAAGGATGAACTATGGGCACTTTAAAAGATTTTTGCAATAGCCAACTACGTAAATGTACGGGCGTACAAAGAGCAGCATTTTAAACTATTTTAACTCTGCTTTTGGTGTATTCATTTATAAAGGAGAAAGTACGATTTTCAATTGTGAATGAAAAGCTAAATACTACTTTTGAAGGAGGAGCTACGCAGTAATTTTATATTGGCTGAACAAGGCTGCATTTTCCGGTCAATGCTATTAAAGAAGGAAATTACAGTTTTTCATCACTCGATCTAGGCGATATGATAAGATATGAATAAATTATAAAGTGTTGATAAAACTGCTGGTGTTAAATATAGGTATACTATTCAAAGCTATACTTTTATATTTTTACTCAATTTCGTTAGTTGTCAACTTGTCACTTGGCCAAACAAATTAGTTTTATCAGTTCAAATTTTGCTGACCACCCTATTTACACCCGAACGGAAAGTGACAGGAGCTAAATTGCTTACAAAATCTTTCTATGTAATAACAGTAGTATACATTCATCTAAAGTGAGCTTTCTCTTTTGTAGTTATAGGCCTATGAGTTTCTTCAAAGTTGTGTAATTTTTGCTGGCAATTTAATTATGAAACATTAACAAAAAAGTTGCAACTTTCCTTGAGGATTATTTATTTGTCAAAAACGGATTAAAAATCAAAAAGGAGAATATTGACTAATTGAATCACATCTAGAAATAGGTCTTTTAGAGAATAATTACTAGTATAATTATCAGTATAAATACTCTTGTGTTGCTATTTATTGCTGTAATTATTGTAACTTTAATGCAGAGCTACACCAGTTTCTAGCTATAGTGGTATACAATCGTAGCTTACGCCTTTCCAAAATCAAAAATTGTTTAGAATTACAAATAAATTTTTGCGTTATGTACGTTACATAAATTATTTCACAAAATTGAAATACATCCGTATTTTCAAAATAAAAGTGTTACGTTTTCTTTCTAGGTTCTATTACAATGCAGAATAGCTGTAGAAATATCGATCTTTATTATTTACAAAATAACAGTTATAAGGCTTTCGTTACAAAAACCTGTTTTTTCCAGACCTGACGTGACTTATGTAATTCTAAGTGTTCTATATATTACTTGTACAAGTTAATGTACACTTTTATATGCGTATAAAAGTTATTCGTGTCATTTTGAAGCCGCCAGCGGCTATATCAACTATATCATATCCACCGTCATCATATCTAATAATCAACACAATCTGCCCTTTCCTCCATATATCATACGATTTTTATCGTTCATTCATCCGTAAATTCTTTCATTTTCTCTGCAACTCTGAGGATAGGCAAACTGTTATTAATCTGATAAAGTCTAGGTCTTTTACGGAGCTTCCGATTTAACGCCATTTTTTCTCTCTTTTTGTCATTGCGAAGTTTAATGAAAAATACGACATGGCATTCAGCCAATAAAATGAAACTCTGTTGCCTCTTCCACGCAAAAAAGTTTATAGCGCTACAAATAACTTTGTAAGCTTGTGTTGTTGCTCGTACAAAAGTACTACTACATATCCTTTGAAAAAAGCGCTCGCCACATCCTAAAAACTCGTATTATGTGATGTCAAGCTGTTTTACCGATTCCAGACGGAAATTCGTTTTTTAACCAATGTCATTCCCATAAAACTCCTTTTTTCTTATCTTCCTTCACCATCCACTGTTTAATGGCTGACATTTACACAAATTAGGTTTCTAAAGATATCTTATACAAGAATCTGTTGTTGACCGCTACAATATCATTGCCTTGTATAAATTCTGATGGTGAAAGAAATCATTTTCTCACTTTTTAAATCCGACTCATTCTGTTGGAAACTTTTTGGAAACAAATTGTTTTAAACACTACATTTCTCTGGTTAAAAACTACAAGTTTCCCTGCGGCAACACCAACTTCATTGGATGTTTATGAGAGGAATGATCGTAAGACTTTAGTTTGGAAGATACAACGAGTTGAAGACATCATGGATGCATCGTAGAATTGGTGATGGCTGGAGGAAGCCCTGTGATTGCTTTGCTTGCTGTGTCAGAATAACCAGAAAGTTTGCTTACGGCTTTCATTGCAAAAGCGTTTTTGCTGAAATAACAAGAAAAAAAGAGTTAGAGAGTGGATTTTCATGAGTTTATGTAAAAATTTACTCACTGCGTGTAAAGCCACTGTTGAATATTTTGTAAGGTGAAGGGTAGTGGAATACCAAGAAAGAGGCAAACATCTTCTACGAATTTAATACAGTTATTATACACCATGTGGTAAGTCTCTGGGCTAGAAACAGATAAATATATATCGATTTCAAGTTTTTCTCCAAAGAAAAAATGACTTTTTCAATTACTGCTTGTTTCTTACGAATATTTCTGCTCAAGGGATTGAATCCACTCCTCAAACTCGGATTTTGTCGTTGCCCTTGATATGTAAACAACGGAGGCTTCCTTATCGAAACCTTTCTCCTGTTTGCACAAAAGGATCAACACAAACAAACAAGCTTTATTGTAAATCTAAGTTACAATCATATTTGCAATTGTACTTTGACTTTTATTAACATTTAAGTTGATATTTTCTCAGTCAATGTGTCTCTGTTTACGTTTTCATATTCAATCTCTTTTTTACTTCATTGCAGGAAAACGGAAACAACTATGTGGTTGTAGTCATGATGGTGGTTGTGACATTGTAGGAAAAAAGGAAAGTCTTCTAATAAATACTATATTGCTTCTATAAACTGGAAGTCAAATGTATATTTATCGAATATCATTTCCAAACTTACCACTTCATGGCCGTCTCTTATCTGGATACCAGACTTGTT
>JAANSO010001595.1:0-16314 GCA_036507315.1 Lepidocyrtus fimetarius | reverse complement strand
CTGTTTCTCTACCTTAGTATGAACTAATTCACGATTGGAGTCTTCACTGGAAGTAAAATTGGAACAAGTGTCAATTCCGGAATCTTTCGTAGTCGAGTCTTGCGAGCCCTGCCGTTCAGCAGAGCTTTGATCCCAGAACCACTCTTCCTCCGCCCCTGTCCCCTCCCCACCAAAGTCGTCGGAGTCGAAACGAACAGTTTTCTTTTGGCCACGGTCAGTATACCCTCTTCTCCTTTCGGGGGGCGCCATGTGATGATAACGATGATATTTAGGAAGAACACCGGAGCCACCACTAGGCAGTAAACTGGCTGAACCTACACCCATCATCCCCCCACCGACTCCTCCACTACCACTACTAGTCTTAATAGCACCATCGTATGCACCTTTAGGAAGCGGGCCCATGCCCCCTCCCCCAAGTCCACCCATTCCCACTTGATCAGCGGCGGATGAGTGAAGATATGCAGATGTGGAGGGGTGTCGAGAGTGACGAGAATGTCTTGGATCGAGCTCATCTCCTGACGTGTACTCTGGCGTTGATCGGAGCTCCTCCTCAGACGAACTAAGCGAACGGTGCCCCACGGCACCACTAACCGAGGAAGAAGGTCCCGCCCCTCCCAGCGTTACCCTACTACCGCTACTACTACTAATACTATGATGATGATGAGGAGGAGGATGAGAAGGATGATGATGTAAATGTTGCGAACCGGAAACTGAATGCGAACTTTTATATGGATGGTGATGATGGAGCATAAGCCTTTGCTGCTGCTGGTCATACGCGGAGGAGGAAACTGGAGGCGATGTCCAATCCCCTCCAGGAGGCGGCTTTGCTGGTGGAGGACCATGACCTAACGACGACGAATGGAGGGCATGTGGAGGCATTCCTGAAGAGGAGGACGGGGGTGGTGGCGGATGACTCGGGGCTGGCGGAGGGGGTGGGCCATACCCCGTGTCAAAGTCTCTGTAGTGATGGGGGAAATAGTCATGGGGGTCAGAGGAGGAGGATTGCCTTTGCGATAAGTGAGGAGGTGGAACCATTTGTGGTGGTGGTCGATTTTCTTGGCTGTATTGTCTTCTCAGTTGGGGAATTGGGAGTTCTCTCCCTTGATGCTGTAGACTTGAGGTCCTTTGCAAAGGGGGAGGTGGGTAACGGTGATGTGGATGAGAGCTGCTGCTCCCAGGGCCCCGATTCTCTTTCTCCGGGGTTGACGTCGACAATGGTTGGTTCATCCATTGACCGGTTTTGATTATCAGTTCTTGCTTTTTCCTGCACAGGATGCAAACCCAAATCACTTTGCTCGAGCGGAGGGTCACTTTCCCACCGCATCGTGCACAACACCTCACACCACAATATGCACAAACGTGGCCAAGTCCGTCTGCAAATTTTGTCTTCAGGCACAACTGACACGTTGCATCCAGCCCGATACCCGCTTTCCTTTGTTGTTCACTTCGATGACGAATTGATTCCTCCAATACTTTCACTTCATCTGCTTTCCTTCTGCACAAACCCCATTCCAGCCAAACAACACACATTACGCAACTCGATAGCATTTTAACTAATTACCCAAATTAACATTAATTAACTTACCTGACAATTTCATGTTCTCTTGCTTCTTCTTGTTGCTGACGCAGCATCACATTTTGAATGATTTGCTTTTCCTCTTCCGTTAAGTGTGAAAGTGCTGAAAGATCAGGCATAGGAGGAATCTCTTGGGCTACGTGCGAGGTGCTTGCCATTCTGTCATTCCACAAACATTGTCGTGGTCGTCACCGTCGTCGTAGCTTCTTCTTTGTCCAAGTAATCTCCCCACGAAGGGTACTTCCTTGACGGTGACCGACTCCCACCGGAAATGCACTAGCACAAAAAGGGACCCCCTTGTCAGTCACTGACACAATGTAACTATTACAACTTGTGAAATTGTCCTTGCAATTGTTAATAATACTATAATTATCTGGGGAAATTGTCAACAGTTTAATTTCCCACTCTGCTCCCTCATGTACCACTTGGAACGGTTCACTACATCTATTACTTTGTAGTTGGTGGCGGTGGCGGCGGTTATCCTAATATTTTTTCCCTGTGTCGACGTAACCGTCTCAAGAAGAGTTCCGCTACTCCGCTTTCTTCACCTGTCATCATATTCGAACTTATCATAGTAGCAACTTAACTTGTCGACTGGGAAAAATAAAAATATCAATGACGAAGAATATCCTGCTTCGTTGGTTGATAAAAAGAGTGAAAGCGGACGAAGTAGGAGATCCGTTGAAGTTAAACATGAGTGTAGCGTTGAAGAAGAAATCCAAAACGGAAACCAATTGAAAATTGACTTTGAACAAACTGAATTGTAGTTCATTCCTACACACTTTATTTCTTTCAACATCCCTTTATTTAATTGTTTCAAGATTAAATACGTGATTAACTCAGCTTTAATGGGTGATTAAACCTTGTAAGTTAAAACAAGCGGGACTGACGATCAACGCACAATCCTAGTTTTTGCCTGCAAAACTAAATGAAAAATAATTTTTTCTTAAATCATAAGCGGACGGGTTGAGGCTTTTTAAACAAAGCAACTTTTATTGTCAAATGGAACAAGGCCTTGTGTATTTTGTAGAACCTTTGATATGATGTAGTCACACAAACACATAAAAACAATAAAAAATAAGTAGCTTTTTTATTAAAATAAATTGCAGGCCTGATTTTGTGGGAGTGTTTTAAGGCAATACTCCAATTTGCCCATTAATGGGGGGATAGGGGATGGAATTGCTGGGAAAATACTGTTTTTGGAGGGATCTATTTGTTCAACAGTTGCACAAATACGAAAATTTTAATTTTTAGCTAATTATCCCAAACATTTTATCAATCATTTTTTAAAAACTGAAAATTACACAAGAATTAATACTGACTGACAGGACTGGAAACACATTTTTAAATTTTTCTTCAAATGATGAAGATATCGAGTAAATTTCGTCATGTGATGATGACTTCATAATTTTCCCTTTAATTTATAAAGTAATCCTCTGAACTCATGTGTTTATTACAGGGAAAGTAATGAACATTCACTTGAAAAGTTGTTCACAAATTGATTAAATTGAGAAGGTTATCAAGTTAGTGGAGACCTTGATTTTCATGTCATTTTCACTTTTCTTTTTTTTTCTTTCTCTATCCACTCACTTTCACTTGATTAACTAACACTCTCAGAGTTTGAATTTTCTTGTGTTTAAATAGTTTTGTAAAATGTTTTTTAAAATTTTCACTTATCTTAGGGGAACAGGTCATCATAATCATCAGCACCACACCACCACCATTTTGAACTTGTATATTTCTTCTGGTCACCTATGTGGCCCTTTTGCACTTCTCATATTATTATTTTTATCATCATCACCAGTAAAAAAAGTTTTATACTCTAATATACTTTCACCACTTTCTCTGTACATTTTATGTACTATACTCTACTGCATTTTGTGTATAAAATTGGTATTCTCCTCCACCACTGCATGTATTATCATTGCTCCCTCCCTCACTTTTCTCAACGTCATTTGCTTTCACATCGGTTTTCATCATCATCAGAGGAAAACATGACGAACCAAGGCGAAAACTACCTTTCTCTTGTATTCCCCCTCCCTTTGTTTTTTAATTTGACTTGCCTTTACTGTTTATGTAAAGGAACCGCGCAGGGTAGCCCCCACTAATAAAGGCTAGCCTCTACCGTTCCACTACTGTACCAGTGCAGGTGTGAGGGCTAGCCTGCGTCCAACCTTTACTGGTGTTCCAGTAAGGGATATGTATAGGTAAGTGTTCGGATCCAACACTCTTCCTGTATTGTGTAAACTGTAAAGGCCCAATGCTCTACCCTCACGAAATGGCTTATTGGGCCTCCAGTGAAACATTGCTCCTCATCATCAACCGTGTGGTAAATTACTGAAAAAATCTTATTATCAGCTTTACTACGTTCATACGTCACGTATATACATTTTCATATTTCATCAGCTAAACCTATTCAATCATAGGCATATGTTCTTATCGGGAAGAAAGGGTATTAAAACCGTTTTATATGTAAGGGCTCATCATCACCATATCTTCATATGATCATACCTTTAAAAACTTCAGGTTTCTCTCTTTTTTTACTGGAGAAAGTAGCATCTTTCTCTATTTTCCCCTTTCAATCTAGAATCTCTCTTGCAATCTGCTCCTCCTGCTCTTCACTCTCTCTCTAGCGTTATTGGGTGCGGCCTAACAGAGAATTCCTTAAAATCTTGTGTTTTTTATCTCTAAAATTTCATTTTTCTTTCTTCAGGTCAATTAGAAACACCTGACCCATGAAAAAAAAGCTTCCCCTTGGTTTTCTTTACCAGCATTTAAAAAATTTAGTTTATAACAATTCTCTTTATTTTCAGGTGGAAATTGCACTCGAGCCTCTCATCAATAGGATGAATGACAAGTTTTTATTTTATTCCCCATTACGTGGAAAAAGTAGGCAGTACCCTGTTCCATTGCAGGTTTCATAGGAGGGTAAATGTACATATATTGCAGAATTGCTTTATTTTCGCTGGGATAACTACGTAAGAGAGTTTGGCCATACCCCCTTTTTTATCCTAGCAATTTTCTCTGAAAGCACATGTGAAATGAGATATTATTTTGATATCGAGTGCAAAAGCGAGAGTTGTGTGGTACGGTATTTGCGCAACAAAGTATGAAAGCAAGAATGCAGGGATCGAACTACAGTCTTCGTCACCATCACCGGTTTATGAAAACTTTCTCCGGAAGCTGGAATAGGGTAAAGAGTGTAAAGTGTATATGATGATGATATGATAGGGTTTTTTCATGTATGAATGTATTCTGTGAGGACTGACGTCAGAACAATATTGATTCCTTCTTTTCTACTTCTTTCTCTTCTGTCTTGTGCTCTTCTGCTCTCTGTCGTGGAGAGGGTGCAAGTCAGTGTGGAAGAATTTGACTTGAAAGGAGAAAAAGGGAGTTTAGTGGCCCGGCCTGCTACTTTCTTCCTTTGCTTTGTCTTTCCATTACAAAATGTTTTCTCATCCATCCTTAGTCCTAACTTTGCAGTATTTTTTGTTTTGGAGGAGACTATGAACCTGATCCCAATACAAAAACGATTTTGGAGGAATGTGTGGAGGAAGACAAAAGAATGCTTAACTTGCAAAAAAAGGCAAAACATAAATGAGGAGACAATGATACTTGTTTGTTTTTAAACATTATTGTGGCTACTTGCAAAAATGACGCTTTAAAATGATGTTTCTCGATCACGAGTCCTTCAAAAAATATTTGTGGAAATGTCTTTTTTACTAACGTATGTGGGTGTTGGATTCATGGGACTTGACGCGACACCCGACCAGACTTGAATTTTTGACATTTTAATATTTTTACTTTCTCTCGAAATTTCATTATAAGCATTGCCCTTCCCTTTCAGCATTAAATTCAATTTTAATGATAGTTTTTGAATCTAATTTATTTAATTGGATATTTGACAAGTTGCAAACTATTTACAAACACAGCCTACACACAAGTTTTGTTTTTGTCTCAAACTTTTTCACCCAATTTACTCCCACACTTTATTTACTCGCTCTCTTCTGCATCTACTTAACCCAATAGAGTGGAAGAGCCGATTCCAGGAAATAAGCAATAAAAAGAGAAAGCTAGAGAGATACCAAAGCAATAAAATTTCATTCATGTACTTTCCCTCCGATAAAGAATGCCAAAACAAAAAAACTTTGTCATTTCATGAATGAAAAACATCATAAATTTATTTATACAACGAACCATAAGAGGACATTATATCGATAGAATGATAAATCGATTATATAAAAAACTTGACACTGTTTTTTCCTCCGCCTCCGTTTATTATTCCATTTTATCATTTTTATTTGCCACATAAACAGAGACGAGTAATTGTGTGGGATTCGAGGAAGTTCAAGGGATGGATGCCTGCTGCGCTTTTCCCATCGAATTGACTAGAGAAATGTATCAAATTTTAATGCACTTTTATTAAATAGTCACTCTTAATAGCTTCATTAGGGTTTTGTAATGTCTTCGAAGAATAATGCAGTGACGATGATGAGTGTGGCTAGTGCAACAGTTTACTTTTACTTTGATACTGACGCACTTTCCACCCACACACGCGTATTTTAACTTTTTTTGCAGTAAAAGTCGAAGATGGAATGAAAACGAGGTTCATTTTCGCCGTAGTATTGTATTACAACTCAAACACTGCTACAAAACAAGAAAAGAGGACATGCTAGTTTATGAATGAATCAGATCTTCAAAAGAGAAAGCAGAAGGGAAGCAGCCTAGTTAGTCAAATCTCTTTTTTCCTCAACTGTTACAATTTTGGAAGAAAGCACGCCCAAATACTTTCTCTTTCTCGTGAGACTTGGGACAGAGCCTCGTGGAGGAAAACAGTTCCATTTCTCGTAGAGGATTTCTTCTACACATTATTATGACGTTGTTAGTGACTTGCCCTAGATCTTTCCCTGCTCTTCTTGTCGCGTGGAGAATTGGCGTATTATTGAGATTTTGCTTTTTTCATGCGGATTTTGACCTAGCTTTTGCTTCAATGAAATAATACAGTGTTGCAAAAAGACAGTACTTTTTGTGATTTCATGGTTTTCTACTTATATCTATTAATCTACACCTACCAATACTCTTTTGATGTTGCCTTTCATTATTTTAACAGTTTGGATTTATACGATTCAATTAAATCAGTTAATTTACATTATCTTATAATCTATTATATCAATGCAATGCATAAAATAATTTAACACTGCGTATTCTAAAATTTTGAAAATTTTTACGGGATTACTTCCATTTTTATTAAGAATAATAAAGCAACAAAGTTGCGCGGTTACATTACATTTATTTGCCCTTCTTGGCTTTGATTTTCCTCATATAAAACTCCAATTCTTTTCCTTCCAGGACATATCCATCAGCACGTCCTACTTGTCCAGGTCGACTGCTAAGGCAGGCTGTAATTAAGAAAAATAAGTTGATTAACATTAATAACTATGATAGTACTTCAAAAATTAGCGTTGATTCAGAAGAAAGTATGTTGAAAGATGAACTCAGTGTAACTATGACATAAATAGCGCTCACTGTTCAATGGCGTTTGTAATAGGTCATCCTTGTTCGTTAAAAAAGATAAATAGAGTTTTTAGTGTATTGATTTTAATTTTACCTAACACACGGCCAGTCTGGAACTGTTCTTCAAGGGCAGGGTCTACTTTAGCGGTTTTTTGCCTAAGCTTCAGCTTCTTCACCACCTTCTTCGATCTCTTCTTATTAATGATGGCTTCCTCAGCTTCAGTCTAAAGAATGAAGGGAATTCATTATTAGTTTAATTAGCTTTAAAAAAGTAGATTGCATTATATATTTAATTATTAAATAATTAAGTAAATCTTACCATTTTGGCTCCCTTCTTACGTCCAAGAGGCAAACCATAATGGCTTTCATACCACTGCCTAAATGGGGCTGCATCAATTACAACGATGGCGTTCTTGACGAGTGTCTTGGTCCTGACCAATTCATTGTTTGATGCATTGTAAACGACGTCGATAAGACGAGTCTTCCTAGTACAACCTGAAAATAGTTAAAATACAAACATTCCATTGTTAAAACACTTTCCACCACAATTATTATTACTATATAAACTTTTCTAGTATTTGAAATGGATAAAAGCATCAGAACGCTGTAGGATGAATACGGTGAATCTTTCATAATGATTCAGTTGACACGCAGAATCATCATAAACAATTATCTCTCTTCGGGGAATGATTTTTGCAAAATGGCAATAAAAATTAATTTTTACTTACATTCAGAGCCCCAAGAGAAGTTTCCAGTATCTAGCCTGAGTGCCCTGTACTTGGTATTTCCTCCCCGAGTTCTGACAGTGTGCACACGACGGGCACCCAACTACAAATAAAATCAGAACTTTAATTAAATCCGCAACTTAATTGCTTTAACAATTAACTAATTTAGTTTTTAAGGAATCATTTCAGCACGTTAGAGGTGATAACATATTTCAGCATGAAGTTATCAGAAGGTTAATTCATCATTTTTGAAACCAAACACTTTTAAATCCACTCAAGTTAATAAAGTCACACTTTTCAAGTTAAAAACTCATTTAAAAACTTAATTACAATTAAAATTACCTTCGTGTTAGCGGCTGGACGTCCTAACTCAAACTTCCTTTTCTTCCGGATAGCCACACGCTTTCCTCCGGTGGCTCTCCTTTTATGATAGTGATCTCTTGAAATACCTGTAATTTAAAAACACTTTAATTAAACCACTTCCACAATTAAATTAACTACAAATTAACTTTAACTAGAGTTTAATTAAGGGAATAATTAACTTTAAACTTTACCCATTTTGTATTAAAAGAATGAAATGTCTAGAAGAACATGCTCTTTCTGACACACAATCAAATGGGACTAAAAGCCCTGCAGCTGCAATGTAAACTGAATGGGGTTTGCAAGCGGTATCCCTTCCTGTGTGAATGCTGCTGTGTGCTTGAACTTAAATGTTCCCGCTTCAAATACACTGCCTTTCCTACCCCAGACCGTGCATTGTGCAAAATGCAGCTTTTTTCTTGAGGAAGAGGAAGGCGCTAAGTTCAAAAAGTTCAAGAAATGTCCAGCAGATGGCAATCTTCAGCTGATCAGAGGAATTGATGTTGGCATTTTTTTCATAACGTTTTTATCGTGCCAAAATGCATAGAAGCCAACATGCAAAAAAATAACTTAATTATGATTTTAATTAAAATTAACTGTAATTATCTTAGATTTTTGCTTAAAATCCGTATCTTTCCAGAGTTTTCTTCCCAGTTTGTTGTTTTAAAAGAAAATTGGTTAAATTTTTAAAATTCTCTCCATTTTTGGAAACTTTATGTAACTGTCGCAGAGTTATTATTTTTATTATTTACGATAGTGTCACAAGGAAATGATTTTTTTAATAAACACATTCCTTTGGGAGTTGTCATTTTACTTTTATTATTGCTGCTGCTGTTTCAGTGCTTATCATCATCATTTAAAAAACGGAGGAGTTTTGGAGTTTCTGTAAATGTTTGGAGTTTTTTAAGCAATAGTAATAAAATGTAATCTTTGCAAAAATCTTTCTTCTCATTCCGTTATCCTTTTATGGTAAAACTTGGCATTGGCACATGTCCATCCTCCAAGAAAGATATTTTGTCAGCCTGGCACATTTTTTCCTGATTGTAAGCTTTCTTTGAAACAAAAAACCGTATCAAAATAAATGATCTTTGAAGAAAAAAGGAAAAGAACAGGAAGAGAATGAACAAAATTCTTTCATCTTGCTTCCATCCTGTTTCCTGCCTATTTCCTCCGTCTTCTCTATTTCCTCCAAAGAAAAACAGAAATTTGGAGGAACACACAAGCGTAGTTACATTGTTTGTTTTTAAGATTGAGACAGCCTTCATCGCAGAGTTTTTTGTGAGGGTAAAGATTTCCTTCTTTGTCTCTTACTTTTCATCTCTTCGCCACATTTCCATTGTTTTGGTTGGGTTGAAACCTTATTTGGAAAGTTAAATGAACGGGTTTCTCTAGGATGATGTGTTCGTTACGTAATATCAATCGCAATGTGCTCCGTCATGGAGAAAAACAATTGTAATGGGTATAAAAATGCTGTAGCAAATAGCTTCAATAAAATACTGGAGAAACAAGTGGATTTTTGCTGAAGATGAGTAAACGAGAGTAATATTACGTAATAAAATGAACCTCCCTCTTCTTTACATCTTAGAATATTATGAAAGAAAGCGGAGGAGGAGAAAAAAACGAGAATGAAGAATGAACATGAGCCTTTTTGTTTAAATGTTGTTGTTGAAAATTACAGGAAACACCCGACATTCTATTATTTAATGACATCATTCAAAACATTCCAGAATGGAAAATCGTTTATACTCCCTCTCCAGAAGAAAAAAGCTCATTTTGTAAATTACAAATTGGTTTTCTTTTTGTCTTGTCGTCCCGCAAGCTATGTAATTTATTTTTTGTTTATTAAAGTAAGTACAATGCGGTAGAATTCTTTTTGGGCATGTGAATATCATTATGTCATCATCCATCAGGGTTAAATAAAAAGTGAAAGCCGGCGGCACACAAAAAATGGAATTTAACAGAAATTGAGTGAATAATGAAGGATTTTTAATCAATTTATTGTGCGTATCTCCGCATGGTACAAAAAGTTTTTCTGGATTGAATGAAAAAAGTTTTGCTAAATTATGTTAATGCGGAATGGGCTAAAGTGGCTACAATTG
Source organism: Lepidocyrtus fimetarius (assembly GCA_036507315.1). NCBI lineage: Eukaryota > Metazoa > Arthropoda > Collembola > Entomobryomorpha > Entomobryidae > Lepidocyrtus > Lepidocyrtus fimetarius. The sequence goes on along the minus strand of JAANSO010001595.1, from coordinate 6,040 downwards.
GAAGTCGGGTATTTAATTTACAAGTCTTAGTCGTTTTAGAAATTAAGCTAAAAATTCTGTAACAAACGGTTTAAAGCTTCCTTTCAGTCTGTCTCCTTTTCCATTTTCGCCAGTTTATAATTCTTTTTGTGTAGAATTGTGACAATTGTAGAAGAAATGTAGAAAAAATATTTTTATTTTATACACTTGCCACAACAAAGATATATGAAAGAGGTTTAAAAATCAAAATATATCTTCATGTATGCTCAAAACCCTGTAATAAACCTAACTTTTTTCCTTTTTACTGTCACTCTCTCCCTTTTAGAATGTAAAAGGCACTCAATCTTTCCTTTTTTGTCCTTTCTTTATTACTTCACATTCAAGTACAAATGAGGATCAGTCAAGGTGACAGTCTATAACGATCGTCAATACACCGGCCTTTACTTAACGATGGACATTTTATTTTATTGAAGGTGCCGGACTAACACTCTAAGTTTTCAGACAGGTACGTCTCCCTTTTGTCCAGTCATTATAAACTGCCTAAACTTCAATGTCCACTACAAATCTACTAAATCTAAGCCAATGTTAATGTAATAAAATTTACCTTCGAGAAACCTTTCATTTTTTCAAGCAACCCCGACTGGTGACAATAACGGTGACACTTTTTTGTACAAATAAAGTGTCAAGTTTTTATATGAATTTTAAGATTAAAACGCAGTAGCATATTTTTCTCCAGAATTTTTTTCTCCACAAAATATTTTCAACATTTTATTTCTGGTTTGACTAGGGTAAAATCAAAATTTATTATTAGAGTTGCTTTTTATGAAAAAAGGGTAGAAATAACAAGTGGCAGATGTATTCGTGCATAATGAGGGAGTACACACTTTGCTCCAGCTTTAACAAAACAAGTCTGATAAAAACATGTTTTAGTAAATAGTGAAAATTTAGGTAGGGTAGAGAATAGAAGGATGAGTGAAGGATGGGCAATTAGGTATGCGCGTGATACATTTATGCAACTTTCTAAGATTTTTCAACTTTTTCAAGTTTTGCTTCTGTTCTCTCATAATGAATCATAGACGAGAAACTCTCATCAACACTTATTACATAAAGCGTAATGCTTTCTTTAACTGACACAACGAAAGGAAAACATTTCAAGGTACAGCTTTGTAAATAAATCTTTCATAAAAAACCTTCTTATTTTCCTACAAATTCTTACCACTTTTTCTCAAGTTTCTCGGCATTATCAACAACAAATTCCTATCATCACGAGTATTTACTATGGGGAGCTACCATCATCATAGCATTGATTACAAAAGATGTGTTTGCAACTGGAGATGTTTTTTACCTGAGTTTACAAGAAAGATGTACAAATGAAACTGGAGCTTCAACTTTTCTACTCGCTCTTTTCTAAACTTTTTACCGTATTCGTTTTTCTATAGAGATCTTCTGTTTGACTACGCAACACGACAGCAACGATTAATGTGGGCTTGAATTACAAAAATTCTTGTGAGAAATGTACGGAAAAAGACATGATAATGACGAGAATCTTTTGAGCACGGCTGATTTAAGGGGAAAATGAACACGGCGATGAATATTACAGGGGAGAGCATTCATCCGTTTGTTAATTCCTCAATTTAATGAAAATGATGATTAACGAGGACTAAAATGAGGAATGTACCTCGAACTTATGAAAAACCAACAAAGAGGAAGTGGGATACTCTTGTGGGGTCTCAGAATATGAGACAAAGGCAGGCGTTATGTCATCCTTGTCCACTAGTCCAAGAGGACTGTGAGGGTAGCAAGTAAAACATTTCTTAATCATTTTCGAAAGGGGCATCCGGTTGTACACTTGCAAAGGATATTTCATAAGAAAAATGCAAAGTCATCGTTATTTATTTCACAGATGTCCAGGCAGATGTGTAAATAGAAAATAATTTCAAGTTGTGTAGATGATGACCAATTAGTTTTAATTTTTTGTTTATGATTTTAAAGCTAAATCATCTCATTTTTCAAATCATGGATTATTATTAGTCACTGTTAAGATTAACATTCCAAAGTTTACAACTTCATCACTATATCATATTCATAAATAGTAATTGCTCATAATTCATAAAACATCAAAATATTACTAGAAATGTAATTGCTGAGAACAACTGCTCCTTATTATGTCACTTCAATGTAATCTGCTGTTTCAGTCAAAATGTTTTCATTTCAATTGGCTGACTCTGGCATTCAAGCAGTTAACGAAACATGCAAAAAAAGCTTTTTTTTAAAGAACCGAAATGATATTTTTCAATGTAAAGAACGATATTTTACGAGATGGATTTTTTCTATTTAAGTACCATTATTATTATTACTTGGCAAATTGTTACTTTGAAGCGCTCGTTCAACAGCTCTCGAGTTTTGGCTCAATAGGTGGTTTACGATTTTGTAAAATACTGAAGCCATTTTCAAGAAGTTCCCTAGTGGTTTCATTCCAATTCCATGCCAAATGATGCCTTCCCAGTAAGGAAGTGAAAATGTTAGCTTCTCTAAAAGCTACAATTGCCACGTGAAGAAAACTAATAATTTCCCTCAAAAATGGGCTTGCAGCACACTCTACAAAACCAGAGAGTTTTTAGTGTAGAATATCCACAGTCACGAATTGCTTTTTTACTGAAAACACATTTCCTCTCGTTCCTCCCTACTTTTTACATCTGGGATGAGTCTTTTAATTCAATACTTCCTTTTTTCTCTAGGCTTTTCTGTTGCATATCCAGGAATAAACTCATTATTATTCTGATAAAGTTCACTTTTCAGAGGTGACGATGAGGATGATGTAGAGCAAGAGAAAATCTATTTTCCATTCATCTTCCTGTTTAAAAATGTGCGAGCTTCTAGCAATGCGGCAGCTTTTAATTTAAAGAGCGCATCGAGTTTTCTTTATCTTGCGTAATCTTCCTTTTTCCATTCGTGAGAAAAATACCGCATCATTATCGCATATTTTTGCATTGCCACGCGATATATTATTGCCAATCTTATCAAATGTCTCGATCGCATCTATCTATTAAGCAATGTAACACTTTTTAAACAAAGCCAACAAGGAATGGTTTAAACAAAGAAACGAGTTCTAAAATAAACGGCTGCGACTCCAGGTTTAATTTCGTGTCTGCATTAAATCTAAGAGAGAAGAATTGACCTAAGCTTATTTATAAGCCGACAGGATCATCATCGTCACCACCAAATACAAGTACAAATTAAAAAGAAAGAACGAGGAAGGAATACATTAAAAAAGGTCGGCTTATAGAGTAAAATCGTAAAGCTAAGGACGTACGAGGTTTTATATGCACTCACTTGACTCCCTTTCTTGTTAGCCCTAGGGAAATTCTTAGCTTTCCTATTCCTTCACATTCTCAAAAATATTGGGGTTTGAACCTTTAATAATTACTGCACATGTTACGACAAAGTAAAAACCATTCACACAGTGACTTGGATAGTATGGAGCTGAATGACATATCCGTAATAGGAATAATTTCTTTGAATAATGTTGAGTAATTTTGAGATGCACGCAATAGAAAGCTGGTTTTGCTCATTTCTTGATCAACAATGAAATCCAGAAAAAACATTGTTAGATGATAGATTTTGAATGCAGTTGAACATGTTCATCATAAGAGAAATAGAGAGTTTCAGTCAATGTTTGAACGGGTTTGCTCATCTTTTTCTCCATCGTCACGAATCATGACATTTTGTATGGAAGACTTGGACGTATTAATACCAATGTTAACATCAGCAAGGTGAGTGCTCATTCTCACAGTCTTTTATATGATGAGTGGTCAAATGATTTATTCTTTTGCTCTTTTCTTCACACGAATTTTTTACATTGGAAGACAGATGGGGAAAAGATTTTAACCTGTGTAAGGTGAACTGGAATACCTTTGTACATTGCATACATACAGGATTTCTTTTAAACAATTCAAATGCCTAAAGAAGAGATTTTTATTAACATTAAACAGAATCATTTTGTGATTGTAAACATTGGAAAGGAAAGAACAAAGTTTCAAGTATGATGGCTATGTTTGAGTAGGGTGGAATAGGAAGGATTGGAAATTGAATGTTTTTGTAAAAACTCTAGCATTATAGATTTTCTAAGTTCATAGAGTGAGTGAGAGTCTTGTAATGTGAGTAGCATGCAAGTTTTGTATGCAAGTGAAAGAAAAAAGGGAAAACGAATAGGATTTCATGCTGCATAGAAAAATGGATTCTGGATATAGACGAGAATGGGTTGTATAAGAGGAATAAGAGGATGTGAGTGAGGTACCTACCTTGTTATAAAAGAAAGAGAGAGACTCAAATGAAATGGCTCAAACCTTTTCCCCAAGTCTTAATGTAAATTTAGGATTTTTTCAGCTTTTTTCACCCTCACAACTCATTCGCTCTTCTTCTGTGGTGCAGTGCAATGTAAAGTGGGGAAGGAATAAAAGAATTCTCTTGAGAAAAAATACAAGAATTTAGCTGAAAGCTTACATATTTCTAATTTTAATACGAGGTGGATGGAAAAATGAAATTATAAAGAAATGGAATAATGACGGGGAATTTTTAACGAGTGTTTGAATTGTTAAATTGATTTTGTAGTGCTTGCGAGAAAACTGCAAGGCTAATGGTTATGCAGTTGAGTGCAGTGTGAAAAGTGAGCTGGAAAGTTATAAACTTCAACAAGTTTAAAGTTTACTTGACATATATGGAATCGCTTTGGGATTTGGGATGAAAGTTTTTGCCAATGTGTAAGTTATTTTCTTACTCTAACTAACTTTAGCATTTCATATAAGTAATTAATAATAAGTTAGTTAATTAAAGTCATTAAAAACTAGCTAGTCCTTGTCATACATTAATTAATATCCTGTTAGCCGTTTTAAGTAAGATTGCTCTAAAAAGACTATAAAAATGAATAATTTTTGTGTACATTGACTAAAGTCATTTAGCATTGAAATCACACAATTTTTGTGGAGAAATCGATGTTCGACAAGTGTCAATATTATTTTTGTGTAAACTATCATAAAGGAAACAAAGACTACTGGGTTTTATAATCTGTAGCAAATTCTTGTCAGTCATTCTGATTAGTTAATCTTGCGTAAACTTTAAGATAAAACTGTTTCAGGTACTTTGTTTTAAGCACGGAAGCTTGGATTTTACACAAAGAGCAAATAAATCAAAGCAAATGTTTAATTTCTAAACTGTCAAAATATAAATATGCGTAGGTAAGAATAAAATGCTGTCAGGTTTTATTACAGTCAAACTCTGTGTTGCTATTTGCCATTGTGGAAAAACATTCGGCTATGGGGATAGGTTTGTTTTTGCTTTTTGAGGTTTTCTCTTCAATTTTTGTATAAGAAATATGTGATTGAGAAAGTATTTTTTGAGAACCTTTTCGTAATCTTGTTATCGGTTATTGGCTATTGATATGCATGAATGCATGAAATAATAAATCTTATTCAAGTTCACCTCTCTCTCCGACGGGGGAGCGTAATAACAAAGAAAGAAACGTGTGTCATGAATTCCTATTTTTCTTCAAGATTTCTGAAAAGGCCGTTGATACGGTTGATGTATAAATTGGAATTCTTCTTTTTGAATTTTTATACGCACATTTTATCCCAAATATTGTTATTATTGGCTCTGGTTCTCTCTTCTTCCAAAGGAATTCACATGACACGGGATGACTATAAAGCTTCATAAAATGGAATGGTTGTCATAAAGCCGGATTTGGTTTTTTACATCCTTTTTTATCATTGAATTCCATTTGGGGGAAGTGTGGTTGAATTCAAAGCTATGAGAACTCTGAGAAGTCTAGAGGTGTAAAAAATCACAATTTTTTAGACGTTTTTTATTGAGACTCATATAGATATTGTACGTGATGTGAGAAAATACGAGTACAACTACTCCTACACTCACACGCGAGTTATTTTGACGCAATATTATGACAACACATTCCTCTAAAATAACTTTCGTATAAGTTTCCCTTGTGTAAAGAAAGTTTTTAAAAAGTTTTTATATGTTGAATATTGGAAAAAGGTCAACTCCAGTATGG
>JAANSO010001594.1:0-16317 GCA_036507315.1 Lepidocyrtus fimetarius | reverse complement strand
TTCTTGGGGATTATTTTAGTTGGAATCAATATTCTTTGTGATCATAAAGAGAAAATGGTGAATTTAGAGGGTTGGCCATATGATGCAATTAATATGAAGAGCAAAAGCAACATGTTGCTCTCCACTCATATATCTCCTCTTCATATATTCATCCAGTTCCTTGCTAATCTTGCTAAATCCAAATGCACGTAGTGCTAAATCCACTCAAAACATGAACTTGTCAACTACAATATTCATTCTCAAGCTCAACTTCTCTGTCATTAGCTTTGTAATTGGATTGATTTTTGAAGTGGATCTTGTGTAGTAATCCTTGGGATACGTCATCTATGTTTGGAAATTTACTGGAAATTATCACAAGATAATAAACTTCAATTTTAACTGTGAGATATTTTAGAAGGTAAGCATTAAAGACCTTGATTGATTATTGAATGAAATTCATTCAATAAATGTTTTCTCTCTTATGAGTTAGTTAAGAGTTGACAGAAATGCTGTTAAAAAGGGTCAAATTTGCAAGAATTAAATGACAATTGTGCTCACAGCAAACTCCAGCAACGTACTAGTACAGAGTTTCTTTTTACCGAACAGAGAAAGTTGAATTAATTGCATAATTCTGTAATTTAAAGCTAATTAAACTTACTAACTTCTATTCTTACCGGCATAATGCATTTTGCAGAAAAATGACTCTTTGTATAGCTTGCTTATTGCATTGTGTTGAAGAAACGCTCATAAACCCGCTGATTCTAAATGAAATGAGAGAGATATGGTGAAATGATGTAGAGAATGGGCTGCAGATGATGCAATGGCAGACTTAAATTGACAAGTAAACAAGGATTTTACCTGTAAAGTCATCTATTTACCTGAAACAGACGAGCAAATTTGATAATTTTGATTTTACTTGCATATATTGGATAAATCAAGGATCTGAATTGATCAGGTATAAAATTAGCTTTCAATTACGTTTAAAGGAACTATGATTAAAGGTTGACCGGTTTCTTTATAATTAAGAGTTTCCAATGCTGAAAACAAAAGATTTTTATGAAGTCTATGTTTAATTTTTTGCAGGTGCTTTTACAAACTAAGGGGCTTGAAGAAATAGGAAGCTAGTTAAAAAGAGCAGGATGACACAGCTGGCAAAATTCTTAAGTTTGGGAATTCTCGCAGTTATAGCTTGGATAAAACTGATAGGCTTATCAGATGCAGAAACAGCTGTTTATAAATATTTTGTCCTGCCTTTACCAATTTGGGGAGTGGCTGCGTTGGGGGTAAGCAAAAACTGTTTACATATCATTCCAGAAATTAACCGGAAGTAGCTCGATATCTGGCCAATTAAGCAAAGTTGTAGAAACTCTAATCTACCTTAACTTTTTTCTATTTTCTAGGCTATATCGGCAGCAATAATTTTATACAGAACTTTTACATTTAATGACTGCCCTGAAGCTTGCAAAAGAGTTACTTGATCAGATAGAAGAAGCACGGAAAGATTTGAAACAGAAAGGGATGAAGTCTTTGTGAATAAAAATGTATGTACCTCAAATCGAAATATTACCGTAATTTAAACTACATGGGAAAATATTTTTATCATTCCGTTCTTAATGTAGATTAAGATATCATGATGTAACTTTAAGCAACATTTGTCAGTAACTGTCAGTCTTCCTTCTTTTCTTGATATTTTTCTTATTGTTAAGTGTCAGTCAAAGCTACCTCGCCGCATTTAAAATCAACAGAATGTGAAGGCATTTATTTATTTATAAATCAAAGTTTGTATTGTAAAGATTACAAATTCTTTTGTATAAAAATAGATAAAATATATCATAATAAAAATGTTTCTAAACTAATTAAAGAAGTAATAATCAACTCCTTCTTGTAAATTTAGCGATTCCAGTAATTTATGAAAATCTCCTGTTTCATCGAATGTTAGTTCCTAGAATTAATTCAAAATTTTTGAAATGATCTCAATTTTAAATGATTAATTGATTATTATCCTTTATTTAAATGCTTTTTACCGTTTTTACACATATCACAAATGGGGGTGGAGCATCCCTGACATGAACAATTGGTACTTTTGTTTTGAGGGGGTATGGATGATACAATTTCTGTGCAATTTTCTTTTTATCCACATCACAGAAGCAAGCAGTTTTCTTTCTCGATGTTTCCGTTAAAGATCGATAAAATCGCCTTCCTAACTTCCCTGCATTCCAAATTGAAAACTTGTTCCACTTGCTTAAAACTTTTGATTCAAAGCGTTCTAGTCGAGTATTCCATATTACTTCACTAAATATAAAAAATATATTTAGTAAGACTGAAAAATACTAATCTATTGGAAAGTTTTAAATGCTTACTCAGTTACTGAGAAGGTGGTTGCATTTTCATGATATCGATATAATACTAGTTCTTTCTCAGCACGAACTAATCTTCCTTCGTTATCCAAATGCTTATAAAAGAAAATCAAATCCTCCGGAACACCCTTTCCTTTCTCATCGAAGCCTCCTTTGACCTTATCATACACTTCTCTTGTGCAAAACCAAGTTGGCATAAGAAGTGAAGGTCCAAAGGATAAATAAATTTGCGTGTTATAATTGATCTTGACTGATTAAATTTGCCCATTGCGTAAAATTTTTAGTGGAGCCTTCAGGAATTCTTGAAAATTTGCTGCCAATTAGCTACACTTTTAAACCAGAAGATTGTGATGATACTAGCATTTAATGAGATTGGCTTCAGCAAAAGATATTTCAGTATTTTAAAAGAAATTGCTTACCGCATTTGGATTTTGTAAGCACAAATTCAATTGGGTTGATATTCTGTCTGGTTTCATTACATCGTCCTAAATAGAGTCATTAAATAAACAACTAAAAATTACAACTTATAGACTAAAATACTACACATATTCATGTAGTATATATTTTCAATTTTTTACCGCATCACAAAAGCAAATAAATTCACCGGTAGACTGACGGATGGTTTGATTTCTTCCATACCCCACTAAAAGTGAAAGCAATTTGTTAACAACTACTCATTACTATTTTGTTTTGTATGTAATAATTATACCTCCTTTAGGAGATCCGGTGTCATTCTTTGAGTATCGGATGTGAAACCCTTCCCTTGAGTTAAAAATCTCTAACTCACTTTTCTATAATCTTTGGGGATGAATCACTGGAGCCATCCTCATAAAGTGAAAGTTCAATTTCAAAAGTAATATTTTTGTTTGTCTTATTTTCTGCTAGTTCTAAATTTCTTGTTTGACAATCTGGTTCATTGGAGCACTGACTCGGAGCACCGGAAATAGCAATACAATCTTCATAACTAATTGACATTTTTTGTTTGCAAATTGACTCAAAGCAATCTTTCAAAAATTCTTCCGCATTATAGACAGGCAATGCTAACGAAACAATCATTGTTAGTTTAATTGTTGCGTAATATTATATAGTACATCAAATCGCTTCATTAAAAACTTTTAATCTAAAGAAAGTTGGCTAGAAATCTTTGCGTGTGATGAATTTACAGATGTGAAAGTGAAGGTTGTTGCATTGTACAATCTTACATCCTAACTGCACGATGCACATGCTATAGAGCGAGCTTAAAAACCTTTTGATTTTGAATATTGTAGATATACCTATGAGGATGATGATGTATAGACAAAGAACGGCTTCTTTCTGTGTATGAAAAATGGTTTATTAGGCAATAAGTCATAGGTTATTCATCACATAAATATGAATTAGTTATAGAAGCTCTAATTTATTAAAAAAAGTTCTTGGCAATTTGAAAACGGAGACGGTTTTGTTTCTTAATCTTATCGTGCAACGCAATAACTGGGATTAAAAATTTCTAAAGTGATCCCGTCGCCTTGTCCTTTTTCAACGTGTTGAATTGTACCATCAACTTTATCTGGAATTTCTTCTTCCTCACTTTCATATACCTCTTCGTAAATCTGATTTCGCTGTGGATATGCTTCGTTTATAACAGCCACTTCTTCATCATACTCATTATCGTCATCCTCTTCCAGAGAAGCTTGAGTGGCAGCTTCATGTTCCTCTTGACTCCATCCATCCAAGTCAGGCTCCCAGGGTCGGATGCAGATATTAGTGTGAAGATGTTTTGGACCTGGTACATGCTGTACTGGAAGTTGGCTTGCCCTGAATCTGGGAGGATTTGATTTAGGCCTGTCTCGGGTAGCTAATGTATATGATTCTCCTTTTCTTAAAGTGTTTCTGCGTCCAGTCTTTTTATTACGAGGATTTATGTTTGTAATTTCTGTATTCTTTGATTTTGAACGTAAACGGGATTTATTTTTCCTCTGGGTTGTAGAAGGACGACTTATATAGTTCCTGGGTGGAGCTCCAAACTCTCTTCGAATTTGTCTCATGACTTCAATCACTTCCATTCTGGTTAGCCCCATCCATGAGTTTCCTGGAGGACCACAGATATGCCTTTTGGCTGCCGTTTCAGTTAATTCTGGATTCAGTTCATACATTCGCTTAAGGGTTACGTAACCGCGAGCTTTGGTCTCTGCTTTAGTTTCGTTTCTAAATAAAATTCAACAAACATTTTTTTTTACATTAGGGTTTTCTCTTCATCATCATGTACTCATCAATTTAACTGGGTTGTGATTTCTCACTGTTTGTTTGTTCTAGGCGAATATGCATCCCATCGCTTTGTTTCTAAACTTATCTCCTTAATTTCATTAGTGATCGCTTTAATGTATCCGGAATAGTCAGGAACTCCATTCCCTTTAAGAGAATTTGATCCTTTCCTCCCGCTTGCAATAGAAGAAGTAGTCACGCTGGTGCTCCGTTTTACGTAGTCTTGCACAAACTTTTTCTTGACAAATGTTTCATCTTCTTCTTCATCATCATTTTCTTCATCATAGTACTCTGTAGCGTAGTCAAACTTATTCAAATAATTTCTGACTTCCTCTTGGGTTTCATCCTGAATAGTGTCCTCGCTAAGACAACTTTTGTCATTTTTGTCAACAACAACACTGGAATAACTTTGATCTCCCCCAAAGAACACCTCATTTTCTCTATCGATGACGTATTCCGGTTTGTACAAATACGAAGTAATGTCAAATGGGGATGTCCAATCTAAAGATTCGACTTCATCCTCGTCTTCTTCGGCTATTGAAGCCAACTGAAAGTACTTTTTCGAATTGGTCTTGTCATCTGGGTAAAAAGGAAGCCGGCCTCGCGCAGAAAATCCATCTGTGAGAGTTAACACTGGAGTTATTGGCGAAGGAGCTTGAGATTGTAGAGAGTCTGTGCGAGAGTTAGCTCCTCTGATACGGTGTATATGAGCTTCGCTGTCGAAGGAGCTTGAGATTGTAGTGAATCTGTACGAGAGTTAGCTCCTCTGATACGGTGTATATGAGCTTCGCTGAATTTATTATAGTAGGTTGGTGGTGGTGCGATATGCTCTCGCAAAGATTTTGTTTTTATGATAGCGATGGAGTCGGTGTCACGGTCGTCACCATCGTTTGTAGGCGAGGAAGGCTTCAAATCATAATTGGTGCCTTTTGTGGCTAATTTGTGTCTTTTCCCCGGAACAGCTACCTTATTCATGTTTCCATTGTTAAGAGGAGCGTTGTTGATCTTTTCGGAACGCTGAAAGGATAATGAAGAAGCCATGTTGTGAAGCTACTCTAATTTCTACTTCTGTACAAAGTGAAAAAATGAAAATACAGAATCGCAGTTTGATAAAAGTAAATAAAAAATAAAATGCAATTTTTATGACAGTATCTCGGGAAACTTTATATGTTGGAAATTTTCCATAGAAAACGTAATTGTTCAAGCATTGGGTTTGTACATGATTTCGAGTTCAATTTTAGCCCTCAAGGCATTTTTATATTAAAGACAAAAGTTAAGTCGTCATTTGCATTTTAAGTACGAATAACGTAGAAATGGGAAGGAGGAAGGTACGTGGCTGTCATTTCTATATAGGTATGCTTATATGGAAAGATTTTACCAGAACAAATTCCGTAAAAAACTGAAAGTATTTTGTTGTATTTAATGTAGAATCTATATCTTTTATTATACATTCTTATACTTGACTGACACATTAACATTAGTAATACGAATTAGCAGTACATAATTTTTATAAGATAACTGGGTTTGCATACAACTTTCAAACATATTTTTGTTACACATAATTTAATAATACAGAATAACTTGATTAATTACATCCCTATGTATGTATAATTAATTAGACCATACCGCCAACTACAAATTCACTGCTGTTTGCTCATCATTTTTATTGTTGTCCGTACAATATTCAAACATAAATATTAGTTAGTAGACAATTATACAATGTTTCATTTTATTTTTTGGTAGTAATTACATATAGGTAGTATAATATACAGAGCCAACAGGAGGACATTTTAAGGACCCTGCGCACGCAAAAATATTCTGACTGATAAATAATATGTTTTTTGTTAGCATTTCCTTTTTTATACGCAAATAAACTTTATGATGTCCAATCTTGTTATTTTAAAAGATTTAAAGTTGTTTTCTTCCATTTTCTCATTTCGAATCATGATTAGGTAACTTTTTTTGAAAATGATGAACAAATTTTTGGGCAAGACGGCAAGGCCAACCAATCCATTTTCACAATATAGAATACTCTCTACAACGTATTCTCACGTCAGTTACACCAATCACACCAAAGCGTTCAGATCATTTTTAACGGCAGTATTAACGACTTGCTGAAACATTTGCTATAGTCGCAATTGGTAGTCGTTTGTTGAAAGAAATACCTGAGTGTTTATCTGCTATAATGTATTTAGTCATTTGAAGCCGTGTCTAGCTAGGTAAATAGTATAACAATACTGGTTCGCAAGATTTTCTTTATTAATGTACTTGTTAAAGACAAAACTCACCTAACTTAACTACTCTAGAGTTAACCTAATTTAATTTACATACCAGCATTTTTACAGGCAGTAAAATTTTATAAAATTGACAGTGACTTGTTTTATATTTCTCTAAAAGTAAATACACCAAACATTTTAAAACCTAGTTGGGCAGTTTGTGTAGTCAATGCAATAGAGTTAGGAAATTTACTTCAGTTTGGTAGGCATCATTATTAACTTGCTTCAGTAGTATATATAGGTAGTTTTACTTAATAAAAATTTACAAATCACGCACGAAGAATAACCATGATATTAATTTGATGCATGTAACCTATTTAACCGGATTGAATGTTTTTATGAGTTACCTACATCTTTGCTTTCAATAAAGCTTCTTTCTCTATGCTCTAAACAACTATTCATTTTCATTTTACTAATTTTGAAAGGTTTTTACTTTTGCTGGAGCTTTTTCTATCTATTTTCAAGAAATATAGTTTTTGTGTACTTTATTTTAATTTTAAATTATTCAAGCTTTAAGGCTGAGGCACGTATTTTTACAGTTTTTATAAATGACAGTGTTTAAGTCTGTTTGCAAAACAATAGTTGATTCATTTAACTGCTGCAGCTAAAAAGTTGATAGTTGAAATTACATTCCCAAATTTCATATAAAGATTCGAATGATGGGTTTGTATTTTCTCCGTCAATTGACCCAATAATAACAATAGCATAGTTGTCAATGAATATGCTGCTACTTAGTCCTTAATATCTTAATTAATAATGGAGAACGAGTTGGATGACTTATTTGATAAATATAAATTGAAAGTAATATTTATTATTTTTCTTAACACTTATTGACTTGATTGGCAGTCATTTTATTGAACATCTTGCTGTTTTGATGATGAGGATATTAATTATTTACGAAGACGTATGACGCTATATTTAAGTGTGTTAGTTTTGTTGGTATGTATATAATTGAGTTTATGCATTTGTTGGTTGTAAGTGTTTTGTTCTGGAATGTCAAGAGTTCAAATGAAAACATGGATAAGGCAAGAATAATAAAAAAGAAATCAAATAAAAATGTAAATAAACGGAACAATTTAATAGCGGAAAATAATAATACTTTAAACTGAAGGATACAACAAGTAGTGTTAGCAAATAATAGTCTGTAAATATAATTCCTTCGACAAATATATGGACGAGAATAACAAAAGGTAATTTATAGAAGCAAAAAATATTAAATTATAATCGTATTATAAGTAGTAATATTTTACAAAGTTGAAGATCCTATATGTAACAATTATGCTGCAACTTCAAATTTTTCTTGCTAAATCCTCCTCTAATACTTTATAGGTTTTTTGATTTTTACATAAGTTTATTTACTCTTACAAAATAACTGCTATACTTAACCTAAAGTTGTCTATTTTGTCTGGAATTCCTAATAAACTTTAAAAACTACTATTCGGGATTTTGCGCAGGTTTATGCTGTGGATTTAGATCAGGAGGGATAATATGTTTTGTCATGTCACGCATATTATCGGTACGAACAGTTTTAAAGCCATTCCCCCGTTAATTCAACTTAATTTTACTTATTACTGTTAATTGTAGATATTAAATCCTATACACCCTACTAATTTAGATTCTGTGTATATCGATAAAATAGTAGTTTAGTAATTATATACGTCAGCCTCACACATTCACACAAATGGACAAGCACTTTTTAAAAATTGACTATAGTTAAAATACCTTCCATTATTACATATCAATGCGCGACAAAATAAAAATTCGTTATCATCATTCACCGCTATATGTATAAGCTTTACTCGATTTTTTTATCAAGTACCCTTGCAAGTTTTATGCCTTTCAGTAATAAAATTAAAGCAGGAAGCTTACGTAATGATAACAGGCTTTGTTCTTTAAAAAATATTTTACATATCACACAGCTATATTCTTTCTTTCCTTCAAGTCAGACGATAAATACAAAGTCTGTGTTTCTTTTTTTAAATCTTACTAGCATTAGGTTTTGTTAATCTTATTTGGGTGGGAGGTTGTGTTTCATTATCGAATTTACCTGTGAATTGAGATATTGTGGGTTCCTATACTTTTAGATGATGTTGTATATTTTAGAACTAATACTCTAAGCATATTCATGGTCTGTCTGGTGATGAAAATATTTTAGGTGGATACTTACTTTTTTATAATGGAATCCTATAAAATTAATCGCTCTTTTGATAATTTTTTATGCATATGAATAAGATTGGATTTGAGTAGTACGATATTTTGTATTGGAGATACGTATTACATATAATTTTTATGTATTTTTGTGTCATTTTTAGGATATTTTCTAAATATAAGCCGTAAAATACATTTTGATAGATATTTTGTAGAGATGTCTTTGGTTTGAACAGTTTTTTTAAAATTTAGCCGTGCAATCTTTAGTTCCCGTTCCCTTCAACTTTTCCGAAGGGTCATAAATTAACTTAAAGCTGTTACTACTGCAGCAGCAGGTCAATACTCCAATCCATCTGCATTGTTTTTATCTTCCCTTTACATATAGCCAACCTTCAACTCTGACTTTCACCAGAGAACGGAAAAAATATATCCTTTCCTTTGAAATGACTAAAATATCGTTCCAAAAATGGTTCAGTGGTGGCATTGCATTCATAAATGTTGGAAGAGTTCCTGGCAGTAGCATATATCTCTTCCATGATTTTAGTTCTTTCTTTTCATCTATTTCATTCTTTTATAAGTAAATGTTTTTATCGATCCACATACAACCATTTACATTTTTGCAATTCTGTTTCAGCCGAGTGTGGTCTAAACCGGAACCTTTCAATATCCGCATCAGCAACTGCCTTTGTTCTTCCCAAACAAGCCTTCGCAATACACTACTCCCATTTTCTGATAGTTAAATACTTAATCCCTGGTAAATCTACAGCGTTATTAGTACTAAAACATACAACAATACAATGCAATCTTAAAAATATATTTTGCAATGGTATAAACACACAAAAATGACTCAACTTCAGCTGGCTTTGTTTTATATTAATTAAATAGTTTTAGCCTACTTCCGTGTATCAGTAAAGCATGTTTTTACTTTTTGTCCATCTAAAAACTTTGTATTCTAATATTTTTACCTAAATTTTATTGTTTTGTTCACAAAATAATTCACTTTTTCTGTTTTAAAAGAGATTTGGTTAGTTCTTAAACCTACGTGTAAAATATAACTATTTAAGTATTAATACTAGATTCATAATTTAGCAACTAGATTTTACTTAAAGCATTGGTACAAATTAAATTCTATTTGAAATTGAATAGACAAAACTTTTACGTTATATAACACAACAGGAAATGAAATGAAAAAGTAAAAATTAAAATAAATGTTTCTTGTTTTTCATATTTATAGTTTGGTAGGTTTGCCCGGTCAAAGTATTTTACTTTTGCATTAAGCTTACAAGTTAGCTAATTAGCAGCACTCGGATTACAAGAATACAATTCATTGACTTAATTGATGCTTTCAATTTTCACTTTAGTTTGTAGTTAAAAAAATTGCAAATCAGGGTATTAAATTAAGAAAACAATAAAATGAAAGTTATAATTTACATTGAGGCTTTTTGATGGACCAGTTTAAAAATACATAATTGCCTGAACTTGCTACATATTTCAAACTTATCAATACATAGGTAATATCATATCAATTATAATTTAGGAATAATAAGTATCTTAGGCAGACTATGTAATCATACTTGAATTATTTTACTTATCTAATTATGAATATTATTTACATATAATATATATTACTTAGGTATGTATATTGAATTATTTAAGTAGACTGTAGTTTAGGAATAGTAATTAAAACTATATGCATTAGAGCCAGCCAGTGAAGATATTTAAAATAATTAACACAAGGCTAAAGGAAGGAATGACGTAGATGGAGGAGACGCCAGGGGAAGGCATACTTGCAGCGGCAGTGTACGTGACAGTGACGTCATTAGGCTTCATCAGCACAGTATCGATTATGTGAATAATCCCATTAGTACAAATAATGTTGGGCCGGATCACTTGGGCTCTTTCATTAGCCCAAGATACGGTGTAGTCATAGGCCGAATAGAACTCTCCACCTTCCAAAGTATTTGGGTTTATTCCATATTGACCTAACAGAAAAAATAACAATGTAAATTTACGCACATGTTTACACATTATATTTGCTTGAAGCGACATATAACACAAAATTGATTATTTTGCATTCTCTAGAAAAGTTTGTTTCTTCCTTACGATGGTATCGATCCCTTCCCGTGCGGTCCACATCATCTCGATGAACAACCTTCAACAGCCCGTGGATAGCTTGGATAGGATAAGCTTGTTCCGAAGCGTTGGTTGAGAGTTCCCGAAGTTGCTCAATTGTGTAAACACGGTTGACAATTAGTGTGGCGCTGGACGATGCGACTGACGTGGTAGCCAAAATTGCCCATTGTTAACTTTTTGTATTCCGAAGGGGCAATCCTGTAAATTTTTTCCCAGGCTAGGTTACTGGGAGCAAAGAGAGTGAATCGCTTGTTGATGTCCTTGAATTGGAGATTGAAATCGTCCTGAGATGAGAGCCGGTATGTCATTCTTTGAACAAAAAACAAAGTTCCGTTAAGCATTTTACGTAATGACTTTCACCGGTTCATGTTCTGACGTAAATGACTTTCTTTTAACTTACTGCTAGCATTGGATCCGTCCGTAATTTTTCATAAATATTTTGATCTGCATATCCCAAAATCCGGTCAATCATGTGAATAACTCCGTTCGTTGCTCCAACATCAGGTTGAGTAATAGTTGCGTTTACGCCACCTCCTTCCACATACAAAGTCCTCCTTCCATCACCCATGATGTAGTTGAAAAAGAGTTTCTTATTCCGGAGGGCAGTTTGAATCTGAAAAGGAGTTCGCTAAATAATTGGAACAAGGAACATGGAAGGGACAAGACAGAGAAAAAAGACCACCACCAAAATTAGTCATTTCCCGAAGTTAGTGGATTATTTCTCAAATACGTACCATTAAAGGAGTACCCATGCTGTATATTTGCGATTGTCTCATTCCTGTAAGTACTGGTATATCGCCATATAATATAAAACCCTAAAGGACGACGACACACGACATTGCACATAGATATTAAATGTTACTTGTTTTTAGGAAGCCGTATTAGATTATTCCTCAATTGGTTATTTTTCATCTCCCAGAAACTATTATATTTTATCCACATATAGCTCCAACCCAAAAAAATACTTTCATTTTGCCCAGTTTGCATTTCACCTATTTTGTACAAAATCAGCTATTTTCTATTGGAAAAGCTCTTCCGTAATTCCCAACTAGCCCTAGCAAATTATCAAAGCTTTTGCGTAACCATTTCCGTTTTGCAATGTTGTCAATAAGTTGTGAATTTCATCGTAATCGCCAAATGCCCGATGCTGCTTTAGCCAATATTCCATTTCTAACTTTTACAAACGTCCAGTCTATGTACAGCGAATGAGAAGTAGCCCAATCAGCAAAACAGCAAAGTAAAAGTGACTTACCTCATTTGTCTCCGTGATATTGTCAGAAGTAACCGTTCGCATGACTATGTGAAGCTTTAGAATTTCATCCAATTGAGTCCTGTTTGATTTAATAATGTTGAGAGTGGGCGAACGAAGTGCCTATTTGAAAAATTAATATACTTACAATTAGTAATAATGCATTAGAGACATTGTTTGGAGAATTCGTATTCGGGTATAAATATTGTGACCATTACCTCATTGCTTGGAACAAAAACGGTGATACCTTCAGGGCCTGGATTACTGAGCAAGTTTTTAATTTCCTCGGACGCATAGTCTTTGATCAGTTTGTAGAATTCATAGGTGGGTCCAGTCTCCTTCTCATTCTTCATTTTGGGATCATAAAGGAGATCAAAATATATTTAAACATTAGATGATTTTTCTAAAACAACAATTTACAATAGCTTTTTGCATTTTCCACAAAACAGTAAATAAAAATAAATGCCAAACTTAAAATTGATTTGATAGTGTAGTCTTATCAATTTGGTTAAGTATTTGAAATTGCAAATTGCACATTTGAAAATTTTCTGCTTGCATTGACATTAATTGAAATTAAAATTTTGTTTTTGCCGAGTCATCATCATGTCCCTAAATGCTGACATGAGGTGAACCAAAATTTTGAAAATTGGTGTAAACGTAAATTAAGAGGTTATAAAAAGGTTTTTACACACAAGGCAAGCAAGGCTTAAAGGAATAAACGAGAAGTACGTTTAGTAAAGACTTGGAACAGTTTAGGCAAGGCAAGGAAAACAAATTGATACCTTTGAAATTACGTACGCATTAAATTTAATCAAAGGAAAAAGTAAGAAACAGGACAACAAAGGAATAAATAAAATGCAGTATACTCGCACGCTTTGAATACTCAGGCAAAGTTTGGTTTATAATATTTAACGTAACTTTAATTAGGGTGAATATTTGCAATTTTTGCTGCAAATGTTTTGACTGGCAACTGCAAATGCATCCTCAACATTAATAAACGTTTCAAAATTAATTATAACGTACATAAAACAGTCAAGTAAGTCTCCAAATTATTTATAATACTAATATAATATTATGTATTTTATAATACATAATTTATTCTAGTATGTACTCATACACAGTTTATATTTAGTTTTGCAAATTAGCCACATTGAGAAATTTAAGCCACATTGATAAAAGAAGGAAGAAAGCATGCATAATATTAAGTAGGTATTAGTTATACAATGGATCCATTGAGTTCATATCAACAACAGTAGTAGTGCTTTTCCCTAGACATTCATTATTATGAGCATGCCATGCCACTTTCTCTTCCACTACAACACATTATCAACTGCAATGGCAATGAATGCAAATTGCAATCTTTTTGACACAACTTAAATTCGTAAATTTGCATTGACCATACTCTACCTACATGATGTTCAAACAAAGTACTACAATTAATGCTTCTTTAATTAAATGTTCAACTACGTTATTGTTAAGAATCTACTTGAAAATTGGAGTTACATATAGGCATTACTAAAATCAAGGTGGTGTTTATCCTAAACAATCTCTGTCCACTCGATTTTGTAACAAAAAATATTGTTCTAACAAAAAGAGAACCTAAAAGTACAGTGTTCCTGTTTTGTGTTTGTTTTGTATGTAAAATATGACTCAGTTTAAAAGAAATAAAAATGTAGTATTTAATTAGCTATTAAAGCAAGTTGAAAAAGAGAGTTGTTATATTTGATTATGTTAAATGGTTCAATAGAGTTTCAAATTCTTCTAATAAAAAGGGTTATTAGTTAATGGTTGCTCATTAATTGCAGCGTACATAGGAATACTAGCGTCACCATGCTCTCATAAACTATACCTAAGCTACTGTGCAATATCTACAAGGGGTTTCTAAAATGCATTTCACTCTTTCGTCCAACAATGGCAACAATATTTCCATTCAATCAAAAGCACGCACAATTAGTTATGTACGCTGGTTTATAGGAGAATTCAAACCAATAAAATTGATGTACACATTATCATCGTTTTACCCGATATCTCCTCACAATGTCAGGTACATTCGCACATCGCCAAGTCAAACACGCTTACATCGTTATATTTAATCAGGTAATTTGTGTTTGCTATAAAGTACACCAAAATTCTAAGGAGTCATTGCTTCGGTTGTGCATTCCGTTAAATTGCTGCCATAGGCTCTAAGCGTTAGCTTATCAAAATGCTAGGAATTGTGCAAAATACCTTTAAACTTAAAATGTATTCCTAAAGCTTGGTAGCATCTAAGAACATGATGGATGAAAAAACTGGGCAATTTTGCTTGTGAAGCCGATTAAATATTGATAGTTCAGTGATTTAATTTTGGAGCGTTTAAAAATATAAGAAATAAAAATGGTGTTTTTGTAACACTTTTATTTGTTGAGTGTGGGAAGCAGTTGATTTAAAAATAATCAATTATGTACTATAACATTTATTTTATTACGGTTACAAATTCAATTATAGTGAATTTAGCTAGTTGGTGTGTATTTATAAACATTAAAAATTTAACTGCAGATTTATTGTGATCAGCTAATTAAGGTTCTAAGGTGCTTGTTTTGTTAAAATGAGCATGTTTTTGTAAGTGTTATAATATGTGTGAAGTAAAATCAAGTGCGACAGAGTGAAAGGAATTATGAGTTAGTGACTTACAGTGCCAGCATTAGATAAATTCTCGCCCTATATTTTTCGTCGAAGAAGAAGTAGGTTTGATTGAACACGCAGAGAGAGTAGTAGAGTAGTAGAAGTTACAGTTACATCAGAGCGAGAGAGATGACAAAGAAAGACAAAGAGAAAATTATTTCACATACCAAACTCTTTTGCCACTCATGTATTGTATAAAATGTATGTAAAGTCAGTTGAAAATAGTTAAATTCTTACATTTATTTAATATTAAGTAAATCTTTTTAATATTGAAGAGGTTTAATTATTAGACAGTTCAGTGTAGTAAATATTAAATAGACATTAACAACTTTCATTCATTCATCCCACCACCAAACACATTATTCTTTTGAGATTAATCTTTTTATGGTTGAGATTAATATGCTTGGTCCTTTTTGTTCCTTTTCTAATCATAATAAACTCTGCTCACATGATTAATAATTAGTATTTTTAACCTACACTTGATAAATTTGCATGGTCAACCCATTTTAATCTCTATTAAAGAGCCGGTATTTTCTTTGAAACAGTGCTTTCATCAGGACAATTAAGTCAAATAAGCACAAAAAATTTACATACAAATATACAACACAGACATTAAGTATATCAAAAGGTAGAATGTGAATAAAAGACTTGAAACTTTTCAACAAAACTGTAAAAACATTTTTTGAGGATGCGAACGAGCGCATATGCAAAATGAATGATCATGCAATTTATACACAATTACACACATACTCAAATTAGCATAATGAAAAAGGATTAAATTGATTAAAGTGACTGAACTAAATGATAGGCTTTATGTTTATGATTTACTTGTTGTTGTTGCCGCTGAGCTATCACCACCTTCATTATTATTTTAATCATTATGTAAAAGGTTGTGGGACAACATAGGATAAGATTTAAATTATATAAACTCAAAGAAGAAAGATAGAGGAAGAGAAAAAAAACAACTTTGCAAATGATCCTAGCTATAAAATTTAAAGAATCTTCATTCTAATATAAAACTCAAATTATGACAGTTTTTCAATTAAAACCACTACATAACTGAAAGGGTAAACCATAACCATACGGCTATGATTATTACAAGGCAGTCTTGGTTTCATCAACCGTGTCTAACTTCATAATGACCTGCTGCTCACTAGTATTTACATAAAAGGTTATGCAACTTTTCAACATGAATATATTACAGATCCACCAACGCATCCTCAACTTCCACACATTCATCCATAATTATCCTTATTAAGAACGATTTAAGATA
>JAANSO010001593.1:0-16319 GCA_036507315.1 Lepidocyrtus fimetarius | reverse complement strand
CTTTTTCCACCTTTAAAAAGAAATTGTTTATTCTTACGAATCCAACAAGGAGCGCGTTACGTAAAATGTAGACATAACCAATTGGTTATATACCGTATATTGTTTATTAGAGCCCCTATGTTCTATAAATTTTAGTACTACACGAACATGAATTTATTTCAGGCCCGGCTTAAAATTAAATGCAAATTTGTAATATTGACTTTACTATCATAGTATTCATTGCCTGGTGGAATTAAAAACCCAAATTCTATTCAGCTTTTGTAAGGTTTGTAATTCAGACCCGGACAAAATTACAAAATATGCGGTATTTTATGTACTTACTTACCGGATCAAATTGTTCAATACAGAGACAACCTTTCCCTTATTTATTGAGAAAAGATGGAAGGAAGCCGAGGATCAAAGCTTTCATCTCATTCTTATATTTTCCTGTTTAGTCAGTTAGTAGCATGGCAGCATGAGGAGTAGGAAGAAACTCTAAGCAAAAAAATGTGGATTTCAACAAAGAATCTTTTCATTTCATTTAAATATCCTACTTACTTATTCCAAAACTTTCACATCTTCCAAGGAAATGTACTGTTTTGTACTTGAAATAAAAATGCTTTCCCTATTTTTATTACTTTTTACATACACCCAATACTTAAACTTGTTTTTTCACGTTGAGGAATTTCTGGAATGAAATAAAAAAACTTGGGAACAATAAGTGAGAGTTCAATATTATGCAAGATTCAATACATCCCAAAATAATATTCCCGAACAAAAGCCACGTGGAAATCATTTTTACATTAAAAAAGTAAATTTTGACTGCCAACTCTGCTTATGATCTGCATAAAAAACCGACCAGACGTATTCTAAACTAGCTTTGTTAATAAATTTGGAAGGCTTCACCTTGCAAATAAATTTCATAAACACATTCTAGACAAAACAATAACACTCATTAGCACAGAATCCTACGAGTTTCTGATTTGTATAAAATTATCCCAAAAATAATATTCACAAATTAGTAAATCCTTTGAAGTTCAACCTGTGTGCAACTAAACCCGAGTGGGAATAGTAAAAATCATTATTTTGACATCAACATCAAAAGCACAAAGTCAGGCAATCAAGAGCAGCAACTCTGATTTCCTTTTGATGTATTCGCATAATATTTATACAAGCAAAAGTTGGAAATCAGTTTTTGATTGAGTCTATTCTTTCTTTATCTTTTTACATCTCACCTTCTACTTGAAAATTGTAAGGTCATCCTTTTCCTTTTATACAAATTATCAACTAATCAACAAATATTTACAGAGATATTTGCTTTTAAATCAAAATTTGTTTCCGTTTCCAACACTCAAGCTTACGAAAGTTAAGATTTTTACTTATTGCTCATTAACGAACATAATTATCGTCAAAGTTTCATAGTTTTAACGAAGTTGATAAGCTTCGTTACACTGCTAATTACCACTTCAAATTGATTCAATTGCTTGAAAAGTATTTTTAAACTGTCAGTGGCAGATACAGATTTTAAATAAATTATGCAAAGAAGTGTTTCTATCATCTTTTTAAAATGTCCTTGAAATCACACGCACGTGTAAGAAGTTTCAACATTTTAACAAAAACATTGATTTTCTCTGAAATCATTGTATTTTGTAGAGTTATTCAATTTTATTAAGTGAAATGAGACTACAGTCAATGAAAGGGCAGCAGTGTAAAAACATTTTTCCAATTTGGAACTTTCCAAGTTTAAAAGGAGATACATTCAAGAATTCATTATTTCAGCTCTAGCCCTCTTCTGCAGAGCTCACACTCTCCCTTTTAAACTCTGTATAATTCTCTGACTCATGCATACTAATCACTATCCTAGAGAGAAGGAGAGTTTTAGTAAACAGTAACTAGAAAATCATCACTATCATCAATCCCATTCATTTATGGACATGCATGCAAATGGAGGAAAGTTTATTTTCTGGAAAAACTGTTAATTCCAGCTTTCTAGGGCACACTAATGGAAGATATGCTAATGTCCTAAACTTACTTGATGCTTGTCTCCAATTTCCAGACTTTTCCTACGGTCCATTTGCAATAAAAGCCTATAAACAAAATGAGAGAAGGCTTCAGTGACAGCAAAATACAGACACTGGATACTCTAAAAGGGAAAATATTTAAACAAAATATCAAACTTTTACAAATTTTTCGTGAAAGAATTTCCAGTTTAGTAGTCACTGCGTATATGCATCACAAGGATAGCTCATCGGTCATTAAATTACGTAAGAGTAGGAAAAAACGTCAGAAATTGAAGCTTCCAGGCATCTGCCCTAATTTACTACGTTAGCGCTCTACTTTCCTCACATAATTGCATTAAACTTTGCATTTTATCAGTTTCCAAATAGGTCAAAGCTAAAAAATTAAATTTGCAGTACATTTTAATAAGATCAGGTTTTCATATTTTCCTTTCCTCAGTAAAACTCATTAACCCCTGGTGGTAACCTGTTACCGGTAATAACAGTAAAAACAAATGTACTAATATACCTCTTGTCTTAATATTAAAGATTTAATATTAGATCCAATTTTCTTTCCCTTTTCCCTCTATATACCCTTAGCACTTTAATTTCATGGATGAAATCCTCAACTTTTTTCCTAAAAGCTAAAAAGCATTCTGCAGTTAAAGAAATGAGATTATTCATTCATATGCAAAAGACAATGGAAAAAAGACGTTTTTTAAAAGGATAAGAATAAGTTCGCTACTATCACATCACGTCACATTCACTTTCATAAAATATTCACAGCACCCATACCCCTTACTATTTAGCTTATTGCCTATGCTTTCTCCGTTTTTATCTATCTTCCGCTTAAATACAGTGTGCGTGCTATCATTCTCGTCTTCAACATCGTTATCATCACTATCATCACCAACAATCAAAAAGAAGTGGCATTCCACCCAAAAAAATAAAAACCTGTTTGCTTTCTTCATTACACAAAAATATTACATTGCTAAAACGTTTAAATTCCTTCAATCTTCCCTCCTCAAGCCCTCCATTTAAATAAACCTCCATTTCTTCTGTCATTTAATTCCAAAGAACCTTCTTCGTTTTTGTGTAAGCACAAAAGTAATTCTGATGTGGACGTAGCAGAGGTGTATTTAAGGAAAAGCCTTAAAAATGCTTTCAATTGTGCTTTCTTCCATTAGCGAGAAAGCTTTTCATATATCGTCAAAGTATTTTTCTTGGGGAAAAAGAATAACAAAGTTGGAAATGCAAACAACTTTGTAGAATAAAAAACATTTACTAATATTTCATCCATTATTTCTCTTCAAATAAGTTTTCGTGTTTTCCTTAAAATGTGGTACTTCTTGTTAATTGCACTCTTTGTAAAATGTCTTGCAATTTACGTCAAAAGTAACAAAATCGATCTTGTCATTACACAACTAGGAAGATGTTTTCTGTCATTTTGAGACATAGAGAATATCAAATGGGCAGATTCCATGACCAATTTCCATAAGAATACTGGAAACGAATTTTATCTATTTAATTTTAAATATTTATTTTCAAGTGAATTGTTAATTGACAGAAAACACATGTTTTTCATTCTACCTGTACAAAGTCGTTGTTAGAGTTCGGAAAAAAGCTTTTCCATTTATTGGCTTTGTTTTTACCTTTATCTATGTAAATGTCATCGTGTCATTGGGATTGAATAGAGCTTTCTTTACCTTTTTCTAATAATTTCACGTTTTCTTAAAAGTAATTTTTGTCTTTTGATAAGTTTTACCCTTTGCTAATGCACCTTTTGTTTGTAGGAAAAGGTAGGAACTTTTGGTGGAAAGATAACACACGTCAAACTCATTTCAGTAAAAAGGAAACTTTTTATAGATGCGAATAAAATGTAAATTTATTCTTTTATGCAAAAAAAAACTTGGAAAAGCTTCATACTTTTTTAAAATTGTTTATACAACTTCCCTTATTTCCTAACAATAGCTCTTCTTCCTCTTTACAACTTTTTCTTTAAAGTTTTTGAAATGGGGTAAGAAAAACAGTTTTCTAGAGAGCTGTGTAGATCTTTTTGCATTTAAAGGATTAATGGAAAACGAAAGGATGGTTAGCACAGGAAAAAATGGAAATGAAACGACACTATACACTTCTTTATGTAGCCATTTTACTGGATTAAAATGAATACAAAACGGATATTGGTAAAATGAGTCTGTAATCAAATACCTCGCAGCTCTACTTCTTCTATTTGCAATTTAGTTGTTTGCTAGTACAAAAAGAAAGCAATGTTTAACCTTTTACCAAATAATTCTGTATTTCCAAGTTGTCTTTGGTTGGTCAAATGTTCCTGCATTTATAACCAGTAATTGGAATGAACCCGGCGATTGGTCCACGTAGCCCAGTGTTTAAAATATTTTCTCCTTTGCCCTAATGCTCATTATTTCTTTAAAGACATACTTTCTTCATTTTGTACTTGAGAATAGTATTGAAATTCGTCTCCTTTTATGTCCAGTATTAAGGGTGAGCCCGAGCCGAGTTAGATTAGCCGGATTTTGATTCACCCCCAGCAGGGATCGAACCCGAGCCCGAGTCGCCTTCTTTAACATCGTATGATTTCTCTAACCCACGCCAGTAGTGCCCCCGCCTTCCTTTAACGACAACAAAAGAATCAAACTGTACTTACCCTTATGAAGCTTTATGACCTAACAGTTGTAGGGGAAAGGACAAAAGAAAGAAAGCTGTTTTTACTAATGCGTCATGCCATTCCTCGTATCAGAGAGAAAATAGTTCAAATTAATTTGGGCTTTTTAATACACAGACGATCATTAAAATGGTGATCTTCTTTTCTCATTTGTTTTTAAAACATGCTATCAATCTAGTTTTCAACGGAAGTGTATTAGAGACATATAAGTTCCTGTTAGCTAAAATCCAATCTGGAATAGCGAAAATGATAATGGAAAAAAGAGACTGAACAAAGACATTGAAATCTATCTCTGTTGTTAGTAGTATAGTAACACGGACTCTCCTGAGTTCTCAAGGTTATCAGGGCACCTGCACAGGTACTGCAGGGCCCTGAACACCTTATCAAAATAATTAAAAACCTAATTAAGCTTAACTAACCTAAAATAAAACGCTAAACTACATTCATTTCATCAAATTTGCATTTATTCTTCATTAATTTTCATCCATATTAATTAAAAAAATTAACTGGAGAAGCTTATCTTCTCATTCCCCGAACATGGTGATCGGAGAAATGGAACCGATCTGGAGCATTTCTTGGCCGATGAGAGTTTCTTTGCTGCTGCTGCTGTTGAGCTTGCTCCTCCTCCTCCATAATATTTTCATTCTCTTCCTCATCATCTTCCTCTCGAACCGGAGACAATGGTGGAGGTGGTGGAATAGGAGATGATGTCCTAACTGGACGAAACTCTTCATCTCCACTAGGCAGGCGGAAATAATCCGTTGATAATGATGTGGAGGAAACATAATCCACTGAGAAGAAAGAGTCTTTGCTGGCTTCCATGGTGGCTGGAGTGAGATCCCTTGAAGAAGGGACAGGATCATCCGTTGAGGCTCCAGGGTAGAAGGTAGTTGTTGTTGCTGTTGAAGGTGGTGAAGCACTCACTACATCTGTTGAAGCAGTGGCGAATGAGCCACTGCTATTAGATCCCACAAACTCCGGGATCGGAGGGAGTGGAGGTGGAACGTACACGGGGTAATCGTATACGTTTTCTTCTGGTGGAGGAGGGTCCGGGAGGGCCCTCTCCGAAAACTGATTTCCACCTAGTGTAGTCCCTTCCCCTCCTTCATCCTCCTCTTCCGGAACGCACACACGAACGAAGCGGAGTGCTGCTTCCAAGCACCGGATCCCTCCACGCACTCTCGCTTGTGCCCCATCTCGACTACTCCAAAGTCTCCTTCCAAACCGCCAAATAATGCCTCCAATGGCAATAATACCTAAAAATCATAAAATTCATTAAATCATTTCATAAAATTAAAATAATTAAAAAAACTTACCAACAACCCCGACAACAACCCACCAGGGAGAAACTCCTCCCGAGTCCCCCATTCCAGCAGCACCACCATAGGCCTCGTCCCCAGTTCCAGCAGCACCACCAGAGGTCTCGTCCCCCGGAGGGAAGGACACACCCACACTAACTCCCGGAGTAGTGGTGGGAACAAGATAATCCCTCCACGGGAACACCTGCAGGTCCAGGGGACACTTCTTTGAAGAAAGAGGTTTAAATACCTCCTCCCACTTTTCCCAATCCGGGACTGATTCCCAACAGAACCCTTTCCTACCCTTCACTAAATAAAAACATTCTTGCCCGACGCACTCGGGACAAGATACAAGCTTTGAGCAGTTGCTCATTTTTAATTAAATTAATTGACGATGATGACGATGGTGGTGATCTTTTAAAAAATTCTTTTCAGAATTATGCACGCTGATGGCAAGGATAAAAGCAAAGTGCAGCTGCCGCATGCCCCCTTTTACAAGTTAATTCTTGTTTAAAGAAAAAGCGTATCGGCATTTTGGAGTGCACTTTTACAAAAAAATGCATTTAAGTCTTTTAGATGATGCAATACATGTATTTATATTTAAAATGTTTTCATTGGCGTTTATACCTTCCTGATAAATATTATTAAAACAATTGATATTGGAATATAGCCAATACAGAAAATTAAATATGAATTTTAATGGTTTTATGCATTCTAAACATAATTTTAGCATGAAATAACGTTTTCATATGGGGTAATTTAAAAAAATGCAAAAAATTAAAAGGGTTTAACCATAAAAGGAAGCTGTATGATATGAAGCTCATATCAGTACGAAAAACTCATTGAACAGAAAATGACGACGAAACGGGAAAACTCTGGAGAACAAGTTAACAAGCTAGTTAACTTTTCTGGAATTGTATCGCCTTACAGGCTACGAATATCATGCGACAAACTGGATGAATCTGAAGGCTATTTGGTCCACTTAACTCGAACTACAAAGGATGGAAATATGTTATACTGCAATTTTAATCTAAAGGAAGACATGCATAAATTATTGTTGAGATTATGCGAAATTTGGATATCCCAAGGATATGAAATGGAGGATCTTGAGGAAATAATTGATAGTACGCAACATTATTTAAAATACTTTAAAAGATAAATAAATTGTACATAAAATAAATTGTATTTACATACCTAAGCTTTAAGTTTACAATGTTTATTAATCTATAAACTAATTTACAGTATTTTTTGGAATAAAACATGAGCCGTGAGGCAGACTTAAATTAAAATTAACCCAGTGACGAGACAAGTCGAAATTATTCATAAACGCCCGATTGTTATTATATAACCCCACTTCACCATTACTGATTTGCATATTTAAATAATTGACATAACCTACTTCATCATTTAAAACTACACTTTTATAAATTGAATGGGTAATATTTTTAAGTAAATGTGCTGGTAATCCAGCAAATTTCTTTGTTAGGGCAGATGATAAATTACATTTTTCACACTCAATATCCTTATTATTTTTACATAATTCACAGTATAATAACACGCTACTTGTTTTTGGCTTCATTGAGCATATTTCTACAATGTTGCATGGATGACCATAAGTAAATTTTAAAAAGCCTGGCTTCAAGTGATTTCGTAATGAAAATAATTCATTACTTGGGTCAAGGTTTGATGTGTCCAGCGTATGGTGCATTAAAAGCTTTAAATTGTCATAATATTTGTGTTCCAAATCACGGATCTCAACACTGTACCCGTCAGTGTCCAGAGATAACATGTGAATGTTATCTTTGCCAAACGTTGGAACTAATTTTTCATAATAGGTTTCCAGTAAACTTTTCTTAGATTTTTCTAGTATTACGCTAAACATGTGGTAGGGATACTCGTAGCAAAATGAATTCTTTTCAAGCTCAATCAGCGATATTTCTGGGGTTAAAAGGGTAATGTTTTTAAACGTGTCCTTACTAACGTACTCAAGGCATTGCTGCCTTGTAAAACATACCTTAATATTAGATCTATTAGCATAATTTGGGCCGAGGGTTCCGAAACATCGGTTCGTAAATGATTTATATAAATTATTATAAAATGTACATTTTGCATTTTTACGTAACGTAACATTATTATTAACAAAGCTGCTCAGGAAATTTGATTCACGAAATTCTATAATATTGTGAATTTTCTGTACTTTGATTCCATGCTTCATATAAAATAGTAGGTTCTTTGAATAGCAACAATAATTACTCTGATTATATAATGTAGAAACTAGCTTTTTGACATTTACGTTAGAGGCGTCCTTCTTGTAAACGTCGTTATACAGCCCAATTAAATACGGACTCATATTTTTTACGTCAAGCTCTTCCCTGCTTGCAAGAAGAGGAAGACATTCATGTAATTTGTGATATTCGCTAGAATAAATCAAATCCAAATCCAAAATGTATTGTATTGGAGATGCTTCTGATAAGCAATTTAAATTAAAATTATCTACCTCATCACTACTTAAAAGCCGAATATTATCAAATGGAAGCATGTCCATTGTACTGGCATAGGAAGAATTATGATCAAATGCCGTGAGAATTAATCTTTCTGGTCCTGCTGTGTTAGTTTCTTCATTTGACGCTATGGAATACCGTTTGTTAATTTGAGTCAGGCCACCCCGAGTCATTCTTTGTATTATTGACGCAATTTTTGGCGATTGTATGTATTCCCAACTGCTGTCACTATTTTTCATAGCGCAATCGTATATAAATGAGGAAAGGGCAAATGAATGGCTGGGGGATAGTTTCCAATGCAACATGCAGAATTCTTCAAACTGATTCCATATATCTACAATCATGTAAACTTCTGCTCGAAGGCATAACGATTTAAATTCAGAGTATGTCTTAACGTTGCTTGATTTGAACAACTTGATCATACTATTAAATTGAAGGTCAGATAAATCACTTCCATCAAGTATATGACAGAATGAAGTTGGAAATGACGTACCTTCAGATTCACTTTCATATTTGAATAAGTCTACAAAATTTTTTGTATAATCTAAGTACTCTGGACATTGTAATTCTTTACGCAGGGTTATAAATACATTAACTGGATCGTCAAATGATGAAGCCAGTTCATCCAACGTAGAGGGAAGGAAGTTGAATAAATTGATAAATCTCAAGTAACTGTCAATTATTATTGCCGTATATTGTTGCTTTTGTTTTGGAATGACTGCAACACGCTTTAAAAACTGAGGATGAAGTGATTGCAGTATAAATGTGTAATCATCATTTGAACTGGATAAAGAGTAACAATTAACAAACGGCCGTTTTGAAATTAAAACGTTACACGCTGAACATATTATAGAAATAAGAGGACCATTTCTTAGGCAATGATGGTGATGTCTACATTTCCTTCGATTTATATCATATTCTGCAAATTCAATTTTACATAATTGGCATCTCGTTGTTAGCTTATACTTAATCTTATCTTGTGGAGTCATCGTAATTTTATTATATGTTTTCATGTAGGTATTTACGCATCTTGAACCAACAAACATTATTGTTCTTATAAAATTTTCAAGGCATTTATCTCCTTTATAATGTTCTTGATACCATTTGCCACCGGGTCCTTGTACATAAATAAAATATTCAGTTAAATTGAAGTTACCTATTTTAGTTGTGTAGGTATATGCATCCTTATTATAGTACTCTAACGGCGATAAGTAATTTACTCTTTTCTTTAAAGAGTAAAATATTGTAAACGTTTGCCCCAAATTCATATGTAGCTTCCTAAACCGGTACTTCTTTTCTTTGGGGAATGATAATTGCATTGGACAAACTAACCTGCAATTTTCAACGTGGTCAGTAGTAATGTATGATTTTAAGCAGAATTTACAATATTTATGCTTTGACTTTCCCATCTTACCTAGAAAAGCGCAAAAATCATAGATACACACGTAATGATAGTTTTTTGCACATTGAAGTAAATTCTGATCCGCTACACTCTCCTGGTTTACTTCAGATAAAAGTAATAAATTTACTTCCCGATCATACTTTTCCATGCATAGATAAACGGGGACAATATTTGTATCCACCTGTTCAAATACACAAACGGAAACGCGATTGAGACTACAAAAATCTTTTACTCTGTAGAGAGGAACCTCGCCTAAATAGTCGTCAAATTGTAATTCACCCGAAGATTTTAATTCTAAAAGTAATTTGTCATATGAAGATTCACATTTCCATAAGTACTTTAATTTATCTCTTTGCTGCTGGGTCAGATCTTTAAAGTCTGTATTTTCTAAATTAGGTAAATGAATTCTATTTCTATACAATCCGCATACCACAGAAAGCAAGAAACAATTGTAGTCGGTTTTGATTGATATAAGGCCGTGTCGCCTTGCCAGGGACTTTGGCAAGGGAATATATTTCCTGGGAGATATTGCTTGATATTGCAACACTCTTAATTGCATACTTTCAATGAATTGTAGTCTAAAATTAGAAGACCCCTCAGTGAAAACGGAGAGGAAAGTATCTAGGAAATTTTCACAAAACCGTAAAGTATCTCTGAGAAAATTTAAATGTAGAACCCTAATAAAAGGCGTCTTTAAATGGCGCATCTGAGATTGGTTAGCTTCCACTTTTAAAAGCATGCATGAAATTGTCAACTCAAATTTAATATTTTTGAAATATTCTAAGAACGATTGGAGTGTCCCGTATAAGGATTCATATGCAATTCCAAACGCTTGTTCGACAGACAAAACAACAATATCGTATTTATGCAAATACGTAGAAACAGCTCCCATGTGGCCTGAGTTTACTTTACTAAAAATACCGCTATTTACTGCAGAAGGTTCAAAAGCTAGTCTGACTTGATTTCCTGTTCCAATTTGATTAACACTGGAACAGGAATGTTCTTGTTTGCATTTAATGTACTTACTACATATTTCACACATGTGCGATTCCGCGTGACGTAAAAATATTTTTGTAAGTGTGGTTTGGAAACCACAACCGTTAAACATGCAAACAAATTCTCTATTTCGTTTTTCATAAAGTTCATCCGTTGGGTATGAATTTAACGCCGACATTAAAATAAGTTTTCAGGAGAAATCTCACCTCGACCAAGAATAGTATATGACTGTGCCATTTCTTCAAAATACGAAGAGTTTTCTGCAAATGAAGAATCGTTTAAAGGAATTGCAAGGTCAAATTCATCAAATTCCTGATCCAAGTCATAAGTAGCATAGGTGTACCCCAATCTAGGTATATATCGTTTATATTTACAAAAAACATTTACAAATATGTCAGGTAAGCAAGTATGAGGCATCCATAGGTATCTACTATCCTTTCTCTCCCAAAAGCTTTTATCCGTTAAAACCTTGAATTCATTAATTCCGTAATTTTTTGCATCATTTAAAGTTCTCGCCCACCCACTTCCTACAATTACCTGAAAAGCTTTTTGCGGAAGTATACCTAACGCAATTCCTCTAAAAATTGCGTAAATGCCATTTGCTTCCTTCTGGCAAGGTTGGTCGTGATAGCAAGCAACTGTAACGGGATATCCCTGTTCAATTATTGGACATCCATTACGAAAAACAACTCTATAATTAGGGCATTTGACATTGGCATTGATATGACTTATTGGAGGATACGAAGGTCGATTTTCGTAATTTTTGTTTGATGTCCAGTGCAAAGGCAAGATGCGATAATAATCATTAACTGATAATTTCCCTTCCGCAATTTGTTTACGCAAAAAATATGTGTATTCAGCAGTATTCTCACAAGAATTAAATTCATGGTCACAGAAGGCAGTGAATGGGATAAATGTATTACTATCGTAATCTCTTCCAGCTTTTGGGGCATAACAGAGTGAGTCAACTGTAACCTTGCTTAAATTAGTATAACCCGGACATGTACTTTCGCGTTTTTTTGAATCAATTTTGGAAAGAATTTCCTGTAAGTCCTTAGTGTATCTTGTCCAGCTGACCATGGTTAGTATATATAAAAGGCGCTGTAACTTTGCAAAAGTCACAGTTAAATTTTTGAACCTTTCTGTTCAGTTTCTCGAGTAAAAATGGCCGTTGACGCGTATCGTGACCTCTTTAAGTATATTTATGTGTGCATAACACATACTATACTGCAAAAATATTTTGTCAGGTGCAATTGTATTGGAGCTGTAAGGCAAAGTTTGGATAGATTGGAGCAACAGGTAGAATTGCTTCGACAACTTACCCCACCCCCAAATGACACAAACCCAGATGAATTTCAAGATAGAGTTGACGAGGTTAGGTATAACCTCGTCGATTTTATCGATACTGCAAAAGAATTACTCCCTACATGTTCTGTTGCAAATCAAGTGAATATGCAACAAGCTTTTGAGAACCATATAATTTCTATGGTTTCAACGCTTGTTGTTTTAGAACAAATATATCCGAATGAAGTTTCAAATTCACGGGTGATTTCCCATGCTTTTTATAGCAATTTGGAATTCACCCGGATTCTTCGAGATTTATATTTGTATGTCGGGGTCCTTGATGTTGAGTTGGCAGAGCTCATTTGGAATGAGCCACTCAAGTTTTTAGATCTTATCCTTTTTGATCAAATTGAACCTTTCACTGTTTCTGAATTTGCAGCTCATGCCGCCACTTATCTAGAATCTGGACGGAAGTACACCAGACGACAAATGAGGGACGCCAGGGAACATATTAAAATGGTACTAGCTGCTCCAACGGACCCGGGTAATCTGGAATATGATAGCGACTCTTCATCGGATGCTGACGATGAATGCGATAGGGATTAATACTTTTTCATTTTGATTTCCTTAAAATATTGAATTTATTATGTGTATATAAATATGTTCTGAAATAAATATTAAAATTATACATTACATTTATTAAATCTTAATTGGTCTTTATAGAATAAAATTATTAATTCATTTTGCGGCAGTGAACTTGAATGTGAATTCAGTGAATGCAAAAGTGCAAGAGCGCATAATACCATAAAACTAACGCAAGTACTTAATTTTAAGCTTTAGCATATTTAACATATTAGTTAAAAATAAATAATTTTTTGTGTTGTTCGCTGAATCGTTTTAGAGTAATTATAGGGATTTAAAATGCAAGACTTTACCTACATGTTCTTTGGAATATGAGCTTCAAATACAGCCCACTTTATCCCATGTGAATAACATATTTACCTGCCATTTTGCTTTTTAAACTTGAACGATTTTAACTGAAATAATTAAAAATGGTTAATTATTTTGGCTTTTCTCCGAACCGTTTTAGAGTAATTATAGGGATTTTAAATGCAAGACTTTACCTACATGTTCTTTGGAATATGAGCTTCAAATACAGCCCACTTTATCCAATGTGAATAACATATTTACCTGCTATTTTGCTTTTCAAACTTGAACGATTTTAACTGAAATAATTAAAAATGGGTATTTTTTTTTTGTTTTTCTCCGAAACATTTTGGAGTAATTATAGGGATTTAAAATGCAAAACTTTACCCACATGTTCCTTAGAATATGAGCTTCAAATACATCCCACTTTATCCCATGTGAATAACATATTTACCTGCTATTTTGCTTTTTAAACTTGAACGATTTTAACTGAAATAATTAAAAATGGCCAATTATTTTGGTTTTTCTCAGAACCGTTTTGGAGTAATTATAGGGATTTTAAATGCAAAACTTTACCTACATGTTCTTTGGAATATGAGCTTCAAATACAGCCCACTTTATCCAATGTGAATAACATATTTACCTGCTATTTTGCTTTTTAAACTTAAACGATATTTTTTATAGGGATTTTAAATGCAAAACTTTACCTACATGTTCTTTGGAATATGAGCTTCAAATACAGCCCACTTTATCCAGTGTGAATAACATATTTACCTGCTATTTTGCTTTTTAAACTTAAACGATATTTACAGAAATTATGAAAAATGGTTAATTAGTTTGGTTTTTCTCAGAACCATTTTGGAGTAATTATAGGGATTTTAAATGCAAAACTTTACCTACATGTTCCTTAGAATATGAGCTTTAAAAGCAGCCCACTTTGTCCCATGTGAATAACATATTTACCTGCTATTTTGCTTTTTAAACTTAAACGATTTTAACTGAAATTATGAAAAATGGTTAATTATTTTGATTTTTCTCCGAGTCGTTTTAGAGTAACTATAGGGATTTAAAATGCGAGACTTCCCCAACGTGTTCCTTAGAATATGAGCTTCAAAAGCAACCTACATTTTCCAATGTGAATATATTTTTACTTGCCATTTTGCTTACTTGATGTCAGTTCATAAATACTTGATGCTATGAGACTAACATCTGCAATTTTTTGCATAATAAAATAATATTATCGTGATTACCCGCTGGCAAAATAATTTTCATGCATTACTTTGTAAGAAATTTCCTACATTCAGTAAATTTGCGTAATAATTTCCTGTTTCTTTCCTTGGCATTCTTTTGACATTGAACTTGGCTGCGGAATTCAGATTTGCTGGTGGCAATACTTAACCTTCTAGTAAACGTATCATAATTTTGCATTGCATAATACATATTTGCACTTTCATTTTCATCAAAAAGCAACGTTAGTAGGTTAGCAAGTTTATGTACTGCAAATCTTATTTCATCATCTTTGTGAAACGAAAGATGCCCTAAATATTTATAAGTAGAATTTAATGCAAATACATACAAAAGTAAATGGGAATTGAAAAGTGAATAGTAATGACTATTTATTGAACTTGATGATAATAATGCTTTACATTTCCTGTTTATTTTAACTAGTTCATAATCAAAAAGATTAAAAAACTCTTCAGCGGATAAAGGCATTTCATACTTAAATATTTGCTCTATTTCTAGGTATGCATATTCAATCGCTTTATTTCCAGGGCAGAAACAGATTAAATTAGATGATAATATCCTAAACCTTGACAGGAACATATCTTTAATACCTTGTTTTGCAATTCGTTTTAACATTTTAGTAAATCCTTTAAAATGTCTAAAGTTTCAAGTCGTTGTTGTTCTTCCAGGCGTTGTTGTAAAAGAATTGACGATTTTGGAACAATATCACGTGAGAAATATTCTCCTGTGATGCAAATATCTGTCAGAGCGCTTGCACGAGAGAATGCTACATATATTAACGCTATGTCTGAGCATTTCTGAATATGAACTATAATTGGTTTAATAGTTTGCCCTTGAGCTTTAATTATAGTTAAACTTTGCATATTTATTAAACAGTAAGCTGTGTTAGATATTGTACGATTCGTCACATCGTCGTGATAAGACTGTTTTTTAGGAAATAAAGGGATAATATTTGTAGTACCCGGAAGAGACTTGCCAAGATAACCATCGACGCTAACTGTAATAAATAGAGGCTGCTGTTCAGAAAGAGGCGTGCCTGCTCTCTTTCGTTTTATATCATAAACGACTTCATCAACTGTACAGCGTGTCCCATTAACTAATCGAAGATCCGTGCTGTAATTTGATGTAATCATTAGCTTTAATCCCTTTGCTACAAAAACTGGATATGTCTGCTGATCAAATGGGTATGAAATAGATTTGATTGCTACTACTGGAATATTTTTCCTTTTGATATACATACAATTATTTGCGAATACTTGCCTCCGGGTCAGGCATAGCGTAATCACGTCCTTGAATTTGTCCTTCTCTTTATCACATAAATTATTAATATGACGTGAATTTATTTTTGAAACTACATAGTCGTTAAGATTACCTTCGCGAATGCTTTGAAGTATATTGAAAAACTCTTCATTTTTCGTTCGCACGCATTCACGCAAAATAAATACATTAGTAATTTCTTTAAATAGTTTCCTACCTAAAGTATCCATTTGGTTAAAATCTTCACAATCTCTGCTCCATAACGGAACTTGCATAATTGGCTTTGATTGATGATGACATCCAATCAAAATAACGTGAAGGCCGCCAAACTTTTTATCGTTATTAAATATTTTTTGCAATCTTTTATTTAAGGCAAAAAATAATGAGCACCCAAGCAAATGAATTTCATCACAGATAAGTATTTTAGTTTTTCTCCAGCGAAGTAAAGTATGCTCTGAAGGTTGCGCATTAGCAATTTGTTCTGATGACGCACTTATTCCAAAACCAAATGCTGAATGACACGTACTACCTGAAATCATGCTGGAGGCAACCGATCCCGTGTATGATGTGCAAATAAATTTATTATTGATTTGATTTAAGTACTGGCATATGTATTCTATACATTTTGACTTCCCACTTCCTGCAACGCCAGTCAGATAACAAATAAATTGCTCACTTCCTGCCAATTTTTTTGTAATATAATTACATACTACACTTTGCTCATAAGTAAGGTCAAAGTCATTAGTAGGA
>JAANSO010001592.1:0-16320 GCA_036507315.1 Lepidocyrtus fimetarius | reverse complement strand
TTGGTCAAAAGTTTTTACATGATGGTAAAATCATGTAAAAACTATTTAAAGCAAAGGATTTATTGATTTTTTGTTTAAAAAATATCTAGCGATTGTATTTTGTACTAATTAGTAAATTGTGAGTTAATTAAGTTTGTCTTTTATACGTCTATACGCTAATGATAAAAATAATTCCAAATGTCTGAAGTTTAAAAACAATTTTAACGTTCAGCAGTTCCAGTTTGATTGATACCAAAAAAGTCCTTAAATTATTTTCAAGCTAATCGCAATTGTCTTAACACAGATTGTGTTCTTGCTCGCCCGCAAAATAATAGTCCGAAAAAAGATTTTGAGCAATCAATTTTGTTCCAGTTTGTTTTCAAAAATAAATCTGAACTAGTTTTTTCGTCGAGATCATTGTCATATCACAACAAGTTGTAATCTCTGCTTTGATCCTTTTTAATACAGCAAAGCATGTGTAAAAAAGAAATTGCAAATGGCAGCAATGGAACGTAACAGTCAATAAAAAACTGAATATTTTTGTTTTTGCACTTTCAATTTCTGCAAAACGAACCATCATATAATTTTAAATATATTCTGATACTTTTAGAATCAGCCATTGTTCTCCTATTTTCTCAAATAGGTTTTCAAGGCAGTGGATTTCGTGTTTTAGGTGGCTTAATTTCATTTTCTCTAATTTACTCTCTTTTTTTATTTTCTTCCTAACTTCCAACTTTTAATGGCAAAATGACGATGAAAAGATACAATTTCCTCTGTAGTTTAACATTTAACGTTTTCAATTGCTACTTTAGCGAAAAAAGGATGGCAAATATGATATTTGTGACATGTACCGTACATGAGCGTGAGTCATTCAATAGTACAAAATTCAAGTTTGAAAAAAGTCAGTTTTAAATTAGATTGTTAAAATTCTGCCATAAATTTTCTAATAATAACCTATACATGTGTTTAATTGTCTTAGTTATCACTAAAAAATAGATTAAAATGAATGTTAAAGAATGGCAGTCCAAGGAGTACCCCCGTGGTTAAGCAGATTAAAAAAAGTTGAAAAGAAAATTCGCCGTGAAATGGTCATGATTTTACAATACGGAATCTGAAGAAAGAAAAACAACAAAGGATTCTTTGATTGCACTGGACAGCTCATTGAAAATAATCGGCCGTGGAGAATGGCATAAACAGAAAATGTTTCAATCAGATTTAGTTAACGTTTTGAAGGCGAATCTTCCGGTTCAACGTTAAAATTTTGTTTTGTCCAGCTAACAATTCTTCAATGCAACATGGTCATTAATCTTAAAGAAAACGTTATCTCAGAATGTCATTTCCATTTCATTGACGATTTTTATTTTATTTGTACGCCGGAATAAATGCAAAAATTGAATTTAACATACCAGAGTAAAGATGAAACCCAGGCAATGGTGATTCTGCTTAGAAAATTTCGATATATTGGCAGTTGCAACTACATTCCGTCAGATCAAGATGAGTAAGGAGTAACGCGGCCAAAAAATAGGAATGATTCCTGCTGTTTTATTTTGTTGAGTTATCAACCCTCTGATAATAAATCCTTGTCAATGACTTATCTTCAAGAAATTAATACTAGTTCACTTATCCTTTCGTCTCTATCTCTTCATCTTACCTTTCTTTTTCATTATGATAAAGAAGAAGATGCTGCTGCAGAGACTCTTGATTTCGGTTCAATTAGCAGCCAAATAGTAGATGATAACGGTGGTGATGATGTTCCGTATGAAGTGGAATTTTGATGCAATATGGGGTTTTGATCATTAAAATCGTTTCATTTGGGAGATATTTTTTATTACGCAATGAGTTGAATTGATATTCAAGAGATTATCGTACACCCATCTTCAAATTTTACATTTGTTGCGGTTAACAAAGCTGTGTCCCTGATTTAATTTGCTCATTTGCTTGCAAAAATAGTAATTCTAAGATTTGAGATTGTGGTTTTGCTTATAACATGAAATAGTTATGTGATGACAAATAATAGCAACAATGATGTGCGGCCTCTTCTCTTTTAAATCGTCTTGTTTCTTTTTGTCGGAGTTTTCTTTAAAATTAAGAGATATCAAATCAGCACGAGATTTTTCATAATTTTATACTTTATGCAAACAGTGAGAGCTGCAGGTGGATAAAATATTTTTTTTTGGTGAATCATTTTGTGATTAAGAATTTTGCAAGTTTTATAAGAAAAATGAAAGTATTCGATTAGGGTTTATTAAAAAACATCTTTGTAAATTTTGAGCAGATGTGCAGTCATAACCAGAAACCTCAAAGTTTGCATAAATTGTGAAGTGGCCGTTGGGCATGCTATTTATATTTCTTTAACAAGCATTGTTGTATCATTTGGTAATAAAAGATCTTGAAAAATATAATAATTTATTTCGTTTCACTATTTAATAGAAACTTATTGGAGTTATTATTTTTGGTTGTCTCTGTCTTAAGCCACGGATGTCATGCTAAGGCGATGATACAATCTAATGCAAATTCATGGTGAAGCTGCTGGAAGTCGTTCGAAGATTTTTTGGTCCGTTGAATTCATTTCTATTAAAGGTTATATTACCGTCCTAAAATAAAAGTTCCAAAAAGCTTATTTTGCTTTTTTTGTACCTTTATTTTCTTAACTTTACTGAAAATTCTCTTAAAATTGCATTCTACAATGACCTACTTTTCTCAAAATGACCTTATCTTCACTTTAATGAGCTGTTACAAACACCATAATACAAAAATGCGGTTGAAAATAAAACGCTGCGTTTACTATTGAGAAGGGCTTTCTTCAAGTTATATGGCGAAGGCGTTCAACTGACTTTATATTTTTTTAAATGTTCTCGGGTGGAAGTTGTACTGAATAAAATGCTGAATTCTCCTTTACGTAAGCCAAAGCCAGGGAGGAAGCACCTGATCGGGATTTATTGCAGAGATAAAAACGTCAGAGGTAACACCTTCCCTCTTTTCTGTTAGTGCTAATTAAAAGAGCTGTTGTCAAGATAGCTATCGAGTTGTAATTGACTACTACGACTTGCCCATCTATCTCGTAAACGGCTGGGTGGGATCCACACAGATTCATGTAGGTTAAGCATCAAACAATTTTCGTATGCGTGCGGTTTGTCTAACCAGGTAGGACTTGAATTTTTATCTGATACGTCTTTGAAAGGTAAAATAGTAGGCAAGTAAAGAAGATTTTAATTTATACAGGAAATAGGTTACCGAAAAACTTGCTTGTTTTCGCTTTTTATGCTTAACCTTTCTGCAAATCATATTTGGAGAAAAAGGAAATAAATCGCAAATGTTGCTCCCAATTTTTATTTCATTAGCATTTTAACTAAATTAATAATAAAAATCAAGATAAGAAATATACACAAGTACAAAAACTGCATAGAGGTGGAAAAAGATCCCAAATTTTGGTCATATGGACGAATAACGGATAATGAAGTTAGGGGAAGACATCAAATTACTTTTTTACGGTATTTCTAACATTTTGTGTTCATATTCGTATCGAAATTGAACAGTTCCAGCTGTATTGTCCAACATTTCCCTTTTTTCTATTTTTCTCGGTTCGTTTAACTATTAAAATGAGGTGGTAACTTTTTGTATCGCATTCAATATTTTTTTCAAAGGGATGATGATAATGATTGCTATGCTAGACTGAGTGAGTGATTAGCAAAAACACTGCCAGTATATTTTTGACTTAAAACATTGGATATATGAATCCAATTAAACAACCTGTATTAATTACGAGTAAACTATCAGTAAATTGCAATTTACACAATTTCAAAGCACTTTTCTATCTAATTATTAATTCTACAGAATAAAATCCACAAAATGTTGTTAATTATAATTACTTTAACAATTTCATATTTTCATTACTACGTTTAATGTGTTCGTGCAATTTTTTGCTGAGATTAGGATAAGTGCTTTTTCAACTTTTTACCGCACATATGTGATACGGCTTACTCTACTTCCCACCACCACACACACGCATCAGTAACGAAGGATAATGATTCCAATGAATATCAGAGAGAGTTTTGGTTATCCAGTGTGGACACTTGAAAAATACCCGGGTGGATATTTTGTCTGTGTTGGTCTCTTTTTCCGGAAAAACGAAAGGTTGTTATTTATGCATGATCAAGTTTAGAAAAAAGAAAGCAGAAGGTCTTGTTGGATTTTTTGAAATAATATTTCATATCACGGCGCACGACCACGAACAGAACGACGTAAAAAGGGTTGTTTTACAATAAAATTGTGGTGGTTTTGAATGTACAGGAAAAAATATGGGGAGAACGATGTTGAGGACAAAATTATGATCTCTGTTTACTATATGATGTAAAAGCTGATTTGGTATCTAGTATAAATTTCTGTTATGATATGAATGCCAAATTACAAAAAAGGGTTGAAATCACACAAAAAAGAAACGGGATATTAATTCAGATTTTTATTT
Organism: Lepidocyrtus fimetarius; assembly: GCA_036507315.1. Taxonomy (NCBI): domain Eukaryota; kingdom Metazoa; phylum Arthropoda; class Collembola; order Entomobryomorpha; family Entomobryidae; genus Lepidocyrtus; species Lepidocyrtus fimetarius. The sequence goes on along the minus strand of JAANSO010001592.1, from coordinate 11,876 downwards.
CCAGTAAATAGAGTCCGGCATACATCCTACATAAACGTAGGAAGGATGACGATGATGACGATGGGACGAATTCAGCTTTGCTTTTTTCAACAACAGAGGGTTTGTATTTTTTCCTGTTTTAAAAAGGTAAGGCTCGGACTGAATAAAACGATGATTATTTAATCCTGACGGCAAATCTAAATGAATTCATCACATCATATTTCTACTAAAAAATGAACCCTGGAGGAGTTGTTTTTATCGGGATTTATTCCAATGGCCCACAAAACCAGATTGTCAAGTTAGAAATGATAAATCATCAAAAAATGCACGCACTGCACTCATTTTCACTCATCGTCATTGTAAAAAAGTGAATCTGATGATGTTATGCATGGTTAACATTTAAGGATTAACTGCTGCTGGTCATAAAGTAGCAGCAAATCTACAGTTTCGATTCGTTTTGCTCGTTTGCAACTAGTTCAATGACAAAAAATTATATAATTTGCTATTGCTCCTCTAATTTAAAGATTCAGATTGGGAAATACCTCTACAATATTCAAATGGCTTAAACCTAAATAGTAAAAACGAACTATCATAACAGCAAAAAGCTTTTTGTTCTTTGCTCTTTTCTCAGTCTTAATTATATTCAAAACAAAGCAGAGTCCTAAGCTTCAAAGTTTCAAAAAATTGTCTTGGAGGGTTGTTGGCTTAACGGCCAAAGGCGATATTAAAAAGACGAGACAGAATAGAGATATAACGTACGTAGTAAGGTAATTAATCATCGTAATCATCAAGAAAAATAAAACTCGTAGAGTTCTTCTGTCATTGAAAAATTAGAAAGACACGATAGATTGAATTATTCTGTAACGACTGTGAAATCGAAATTTCCTCGGAGGAAATTTATCTTTTGATAGGGGACGGTCAATAAAACAAAAAATTTCACTTTTTGTGGGACTGTTACATTTACAGCATACTAAATTAGTTGAAATAATATTCTACGGAATCGGGATTTTTTGGCAGTTGGACTGTAAGACAACCACAGCTTATATATATTATTTAAGTATGTTAAAGAATTATTCCCAAAGATTGCTTACTTTGATACTAACGCAAGACTTGATACATTTAATGTATATTTAAAAATGCTGATTTGTTTGTCCCAAATCTAAGAACAAACCCAAAATATTACGTAATTATTGAATATGCAAAATAGAAACACATCCTCGTTGTCATGATCGCCGTCTTTTTATCAAATGCACAATCGCACCAACTCAAGAGTGAATACAGCAATGAAAATATCTTTGTAATCATACTTCATTGTAACTCCATAATACTTATTGCATTCGTTCAGTTTTTGATTAAACTGGTGAAGTTTTGTTACTTGTGAATAATTTAAAAATTTTGACTGAACAATAGCCCAAATATGAATAAAACTAGATTACCAAGTTATCATATTGTCATAATTATAAAGACTTGATTTTTGTTTAATAATAATAGTTTTTAATGTAAGTGGGAGGTTTGCACTAGTCAAACATTTGATAATAATTCCAAAATATCAAAACAACCGAAAGCTTATGAAGCTAGCATTAATTCTTCTGTTTAAAGTCTTAAGAGCAGCTTTTGTATCGGTTTCACTTTCATTAGATTAGAAAATAAAGAAGGAAATGACTGGAGGTAGATGATAGAGCTTGTTGAAACCCTGATTGGATTTCTTCCTTTTGTCTCATAAATCTGGCTTTTCAGGTCCATAACCGCTACCATTTCCTAATCCGACTTTACCCACTCAAGCTGAAGAAACCTGGTAAAAGAAAGCCTTTACGATAATACCCAGGAAATTGGAAGGGAGAATTAGAAAAGCATTTTCAAAGCACCTGATGCAAAAAGACTGTTTTATAAATGTAGAAACGACATTTGGCATTGTAATCATCTTCACCATCATCCAAATTTAATATTTAATACTTGAATAAAAAAGACATTTCAAGGTTGTAAGCAATAACCATTTCGCTGATGGGGAAAGGGCTGTGGAATCGGAATTGAAACGGAACACGCAATTTGGAATGTCCTAGGAGTACTAAAGAGTAACATGAGTAATGACAAGGGACAGTTTATCTAGTTCAGAGGATGTTGATAGGATGATTACACGGGCAGATACGCAAATCCTCGGAAAAAAGAAAAAGTTTAAAAATAGAACAGAATTGGTGATTCATTGTAAACTTTCCTCTCCAAGAAACTTGCAAAGTAAATAGAGTTTTTTTCAATATTTAGTTGAAACGAAAATGAGAAAAATGCCGTCGTAGTTGAAACAATCGCTGAACTCGATGAACTATCCAGTCCCATTTGGAACATTAGGACAATACACACTTCTCATATTTACGGTTTTACATTCTCCTTGTTACGTAATTTTTTTGGAGTTTATACTACTCCATACAAGAGAAAAGAGGATAATGGTTACATAAATAAACTGAGACATTTTTAGCTTCTACTGAGGAAACAGGAAGTATTTTTTATCTGGGTAGTTAACTGGAAAAAGTGAAATGGTTCCTGCTGATAGCAAAAGGATTTATTGGGAAGCCACGGAACCAAAATCACCCTTCCTCTCATCCCCTTGTCCATAAAACATTTAAATGTGAAACGGATCATTCGCAAGTGAAAATATTGGAGTTTGAAGGCGAGCATTGTGTATTTAAGAAAGAAAAACACAAATTTGTGTGGTTTCCTTGTTTGCTTGACTTAACTTTGACTTAAAAGCGATCAATTCTGAAAGCCCCTCTTATTCTTATCTAACCCTATCATATCTGTTCAAACAGCCAAAACCAATTCGACCGAGAAAAGACGTCTTGCAAAAGTAAAATACACCCTTGATAGGATAATTTTTAAATATATTTATGTATTTTCATTTCCTTTAAAAAATGAATTCCCTCCATTTGTTTCCAGATGGTTTATTGACAGAGAAAACTTTTAAATCGGGACTTTCTATCAAAACAAATTTCAAAGGCAACTGCTTAAAATTAATTTCGGAGCCTATCAAGTATTTGTTATTGTTATCAAGTAATTCAAATTAAGATGGAAGTTTTGTGCTTAAACAATTTAAATGTATAAATTTTAAAAATATTTTATAAAACATAACGGCTAATCATATTTTTGACATAACAAGTACTTGGAATAAATATTTGAGCTGCAATAGTGAAGAAGTCGGGATGAAATCACAGGTAGTTTCATTCCGCAACGGGAAAAGTTCAATCTTCAAAGTGAAATCAAAACAGGAACCAGAAAACAGACGGTGGGGAAGGAAACCTTGCATATAAAATCATGCAATAATACGTAATTGTGGCAGTAATAATAATGCAAGTAATAAAACAAAATTGCATTCTCATCGTTCCCTGCGGTTTTTCTGCATGTGGTCCCCGGTCAAAATTTCAAATAATATTGCCACCACAACTAAAAACACAGGTTTCTCCCACAACAGAAGCACTTTTGTTGCATTTTCTAATATTTACTAAAATTTAAGATGGTTTTGAGATGACGTGCTAAGAATAATTTTAAAAGGGTTCCTTGACTCCAGCTATTTTCAATTCCTCTTGGCTATGATATTGCATAATAAAAATTTAATGTGTGAACAGCTACTTTTATCCAACTGTCTTTTCTATTTGCCATCGTCGTTTAATTTTTGTTAAAATATTATGCGTGTACTGTACACACTTCCTTCAGGAGAGATTACCCCCAACGACCTGGAAAAGTTTCGGGAAGCTTTCAAAATGCAATGCAATCATTTGAAACTATTCGACATGGCTCCCCTTTGCGTTCTTCTCTTTAAAGATATTAAGAAATCCTGTATACATGAATGTAACAATTTTCTAATCATTATCGTCATTGCCACGTTACGGAACTAATAAATGTTGATGATTATGCAAAGAAAAGGAAAGTAGAAGCTTAATATTTCCTCCGGAATTATTATTCATGGTTGGAGCAACGCGGGTGATGGTGCCAAAGTCCCAATACAAATATTGCAGGGGAGGCTTTCATTCGAAATTGAATTTTTCTAAAAACAGCTACTATTTCATCTTTCCTTGTTGGTGATTGTGATTAAAATCGTAAAATTATTACTAGCTCGAAGAACTAGTCATGATATCGATGTGTTAGTCTGTCTGTCTGTCCGTCTGTCTGTCTGTCTGTCCGTCCGTTCCCACGAGAAGTCAAAAACGCCTTGTTAGATTTTAACCAAATTTGGCAGGCATGTAGTCTCAACCTTCGGACAGAACTGTATAGTTTTTCAGGAATTATGGTTCAACGGTTTGGCCGTTACGAATGAAAGTTTGCACCGAGGTGTAAATTTTCATTGAGCCTTAATGTATTAAAGCCTTTCTAACTTAAAACTAGTTGAAGCAATTGCAGTAAAACTTAGTCTGGAGAGTCAGCGTTGGTTTATGGCTCCAACCACATTGCTTCAAGCTTCTTTACCCCGACGGTTATAACGGTATAAGTAACCGTTATGAAGTTTTTAATTGCAACCTATGACATGTAGCATATCATTCGAACGGTAATAACTTGCAGACAACGAATCTGCAAATATTTTCGCAAATTTGGAAATAGTTTTTGCAAAAAATTGCGAATTTACAAAACATAGTATTGAGGTCAAAATATTAAAACAAAACATTTTGAACACAATCTTTAAGTGAAAATTAAGTTAAGAGAAGTGAAAAAAATTAAGAGAAGAAAATTTTTAAGCAGTTTTGACGTAACGGTTAACTCCTGAAGGTTTATAGACACTTCGAGCTAGTAACTAGGCAAGCTTGCGGCCTTTTATTGTTATTTATTGCCTCACAGAATCCCATTCATTTTCCCAGTTCAATAGAAATTTTGAGAATGAATTCAATGACAATTCTCGTAATCCTTTTGGGTCCTGTTAATATTCATCTGTTATCCCATTCCCAAGGTCGTTATTCATTCATCTCGGAAGATAATTGGTTTTTGAATAGGAAACGCTTCATTTCACGTGTAAATAGTAATTTAAATTGGAAATTTAAACAGAATCAATGACACATGCTTTAAGCATTGCAACAACTTGTAAAACCACGCGTCATAATCATCATCAGTAACTTGTAATATTCTTAAAATAAAACTTTAATAAAAGTTTGTTAATAAATGGAAGTTGAAAAGTTGAATAAAAAACTCATATTTTATGATTATAACAGGTTTTAAAAACCTCATTACATTTTTCTTTCACCTTTGAAGTTTGAATGAAAACACTTTTTCACTTGTCCCTATAAAGTTTTGATCCATTTTTGCTGCATATCAAACAGAAAATGACTTTAAATATTGCATGAGCATTACGTAAGAATGACGGCATGGCGGTGACATTTAAGAGGTTTTGAGAATAGATTCGATAGACGCATTTTGTTAAGGCTGGAGGGAAAAAGAGATAGTTGCCAACCATAAAACACCTTATACAAAGCCACCAAACAATTCATCCCCCACGCAAAAGAATATATCACACGCTCCTTTAACATTTTACGTTACAATCAATTTTACTGTGACTGCCATACCTGAAATTGACAATGAAAGTGAGCTTCCCTCTTTTTCAGTAAATATTGGACGATTCTTTAAATATTTGAGAATGAATGATTGGAAAATGAAAAAAGGTGAATTTTCAGTTCCGTTTTCAGAAGGTTACAAAAATAAATAAAAGTACACAATTTACACGCATTGACATCAAATTATCTTTTAAAAGTATTGAATTTATCGCAACCTAAATGTGTATACGTGAGGGGTATTCAATTGTGTTAGTGGAAAGTAAGTTTTAAAGAGAACTTGAGTGGACTTGGTGACTGTTATTTTAAAATTAATTTATTTTAGTAAACAAATATTACAGATTAATCAATTTACACTAATAATTTTATTCACTTAATGATAGCTTCGGAAAGCATCAGACTATTTTCATATGGTTTATTTATTACAAATTATTCAAACAAAATTGAGCCATACTAGGGACTATTCGAGGAATTTGTGATCTGTATTGGTAAATTGTCTCTTTGGCCAAAAATATTTAGGGGACGCTTCACTTCAACATTATCATCAAAGTTTTTTTTTTTTGAATATTTTAATGCATTTACCCACAATTTTTACTTTCCATGTAAACGTTTTAAATGTTTCCTAGACCTTCAGTCTCAAATTTCTGCACGATAGATTCAAATTTACAAAGTGAACAAAAGCAACCTTATGATGTAAGCTTATTCAATCATTTCTAAGTTTTTGTAATAAACAACAAACAGACAGCGATTAATATAAACAACTTGAAGTTTTACTAGCCTTGTTCAATGAATGCTCGTCTTTTCTAAAGTGCTCTTTAAATATCATAAATTGCATTGTTTTTTATTTCTGCATTAACTGTCACGTCACGTCAATTGCACTAAATCGTATCAGATTATGAGATTGTTGTTATTTTAACATTGTAAAAAAGCTTAAGCATTATGTCATGCAACAGCATGACATAATGCTTAAGCTTTTTTCCTTGTCCCCCTTTTTAAACGCCCTGCACGAAATGTAAATTACATAATACTCACTTGTAATTCAAGTGCATTTAGAAAATGAGACCGGTACTGCACACAGCAATGAAATTAAAAGGTCTCTGCTATTTTTAGTGAACTCTGTGGTTATTATTTTAAAAGGGAAATAAATATTTACTTATTGAAACTTCACTCCGGACCAGATACAGCAACCACAGCGCTAAATGATTATCGCAGCGACACGGTAGAAGGGATCCTCAATCCATTTCCTTCAATTGCTGTTCAAATTTAGCAAAATACTAGCAAACGCTCAGAAAATTATAATTATGAATGATTCTCTTCCGATTAATAACAGAATTATTACAGAGGAACATGTTCCATTTACAATATGCCGATATGGATTTTTCCGAAACATTCAATAACTATGCTATATTATATTCATAGCCAAACATCAACCCCATCCACCAACCAGACCAGCTTTTAGAAGCTCACATGGGGCCGTAATGTTTTTCCTTTCCATTTCAACAAAGCCATGATAATCACATAGGGACAAACTCAAACCATTTTTGCTTGTGCTGTGATGCAAATGGCCCGTGTAATAAACGTGGCTGCCTTGTTATCATTTCCATTGCTTATCTATTATCCCTCTGCTGTATTTTATTCTTCTATCAAATATAGTTTAGGAAATGGTTCTCTCTCGGAATTCGTTAAGAGCGCAAAAGGGAGCAGAGTAATAATGGTGTTTATTGTCAAATGGTGAGATCTACCGTCATTGTAATCATCCCCATCGTGCATAACCGTCTGTTGTTCTCTTTAAATACTGACATCAACCATGAAAAATTCTTATTTTTACGTTCTGTTTACATTTCAACCATACACTAAATGTATTTTTACCCAGCTAGCAGTAATGTACTTGAGGTTTATTACGCAGCATCGTGTAATTTTCTAAATTCTCCTAAATTTTAGGAACAGAAGCTACCGAACAATACAAATAAATAAAAAATCCGAACCCCACTTTTATTTTAGAAGAAACAACAACCCTTAAGATGACTATTGTTCCTGCAATATACGCACAAAACACACGTATCTATTTTTAAAACAACGTACGCCATGGTTTTGATTCCCTACTGATTTCCTAAAGAAATGGATGAAAAAGCATTTGGTTTCTTTTTTATCGTCATCATCTCGTAAATCACAAGAGATCATATTACTGATGGTTTATTCTGTGACATGAGACTGGAAGTAGAGTTCATGCGAGATTTTAAAAAACTTGTTTTGTCAGAGGGAGATGAGGTGACGACGGCACCAGTGTATGGTTTCAAATTCGCTTTTTATTAGGCAAGGCGGCAAGATCTGCAGAAAAGCGGGATGAGAGCAAAACTCTTAAAAATCGTGTTTGATCTAGTTTTTATCTTTTGCATACTACCGCTGGGATTTTGTTCAGAATATTTTTCATATTTTATTTCAGACTATTCACACTCTCAAGTCCTCATTACTTAATCAATACACGCGAATAAAGAGTGAGCTTTTGTTTTAAATAATTTTCCTCGTACTGAACGGGTGCGGCTTGAGTGGTCTTTTGTTTTTGCTTGTGTAATGACGACGTGTGGATCCGATGGAGTGTTTAGCGTGTGGTGGAAATCTGGGCTCTATTGAAGTTGTTTTGATGAAATTAAATTTATTCAATTTCTGTAATGAATAGGAAAATGATAATTTATTTAAGGTTTGCATAATCACTGGATTGGAAGTGGCTCATCTGTATTCATATAACTAACTTGATTTAAAACAATCGGCAAAAGCCGTTGAGGAAGCGGCTGTGCGTGTAAACAATAAATAAAAGCGTAGCGAGTCATTTACAGAACTAAGCTTCTTTTAAGACTAATATTGATTGTAAATCAACAAATATTTGTTTTCAAGGCAAATTGCAAGGTTTCTCATCAATCTGAATCAATTTAATTTTCAATAGTTTTAAAAAATCTTTTATGGAGTGAAAATTAAATTATCCTTCCATCCGCATTTTAAATATCATCAAATTAAATCTTTATTTACAAAATTAACAAATCATCAAGAACTTCATGCTGAATGAGGTTACTAAAACCGTCTAGATTGCCATTCTAGGCCAAAAGTTATTTTGGCAAACTTTCGTTTTATATTTTTGTAAAAATTTGATAAATAATTAAACAATCTCCTTTATAATTTCTCTGCAGACTTCGTGCATGAATTTATAAATAAAATTTAAAAATAATTCAATTGCGTAGCAGATAAACGTTAGTTGAATTGTGTCAAATTTGTGAAAGCCAGCTTTCAAAAACAGAATTTACTGCTGACCATTACTTATTTATAGCTGTGATAAAGTGGAGGGTCACTCTGTGCCTGATAACGATTAGGAATTATTAAATAATACTTTTCGGTCAAGTAAAAACAAAAATATAACTTGGTAATAGCAAAAAATTGTTTTGGAGGATGTTCTTGCAAATGATCTGTGGACTCCACCTCATTCTTTTAAATGAAAAATAATTTTAACTGGTTTTGATTTAAATGAAGCCGAAACATAAATATTTTCCCACCTATTTCCAAATCACTCCCACTCATGACAAATATTTATCATTTCCGGAGATTTTTTTTGTAGTACGAAAAAAATTATGATATTATCTGTAAGCAAATCATGCAAAGCATATTTCACTCTGAAATTCATCTGCTTTTCCCTCCCCCATCACAGAAAATGAAAAAGAACGCTTGGTATTATATGTATGAATATAAAAACAAGGAATAGAAGGCGGATCTGTTTGCTAATGGCTTGAAAACCCCAATCAATAGAAAAATGCGGTCTTTGTTTGAGACAAAATACCGATTCTGGGATTGTTGATTTTCATCCATGTCGCTAAATTACAATGAAAGGAGCTAAGTCAGTTTTACTTTCATTTTTAGTCTTTTCGCTGTTAATCAGGGAGGTGACTTATTCCTTTGCATTAAAACACAATATTATTCAACAGTGATCATAAATTTCATAAATTTAGGTTTGTATTTAACATTTTTATTACTTTCAATTCAATCATTTAAATATTTACGAGACAGCCACGACGTTAACGACAGATTACTTATAATTTTATGCCCCTTTTGATCAAAAGTTTTCAAATTTATTTCAAACAATTAAATGTTGGATGTAAAATGGCTCACTCATTGACTTACGATCAATTCATATATTGATCTTTAGGTGCGAGAAATGAAGTCTATAAAATAAATTTGAACATTGCGTAATGTTTAAAATTTGTAGATGAACAAGTGCTAAATTGAAAAATATAATGTTTGATTTTTATTTACAATACGTAAAGTATTAAAAACAAGAGAATTTTGGCCTTAAGATCACTCCCATAACAAGGTCATTAGGTCAACCAAACATTAAAACAGATGCAAACTCAGAAAACAGCAGCATTTTGACACTGACTGATTGTGGACCGTATCCAAAAAGCTGGAGTATCCAAATGAAAACAGCATTTGAAAATGAAAGACAAACAGAATGTTTTTAGGAGAATGTTAATGAAATGAGAGGACACACATAATGTTATCCTTTCAACCTCATTTCCTCTTTTTTCCAGAGCGTCATCATCACAGTTGAAAACGTAGAGCTTTAATAGTAAAATGCAATGAAAACACAATCCAACGCCATTTTGTTCCATATGGAAGGAATTATTTGGGTCAGAAGATGGGAAATGAGTTTTATTATCTGTTTTGACTGTCATCATGATCCCGTTTATTTTATTCTCTTCACACGCTGTAAAAACGTACAGCCCAGAAGTAAGTTTTTTGTCGGTGCCCTTCCCTTTTATGTATGGCGTCATATATCGTTTTTAAAATGAAGGAAGGAAGGGAAAGAAGGGAAATAAATGAAATTGCATTGTTACATAACTTGAAAAGGATGCTGCTGTTGAAAAATTATGTCTCTCCTTCCTTTTTTCTTCAAAAATGGGAGTTAAAGTGACACTGTAAACTGAAACTTGCAATTTATTTTATTTTCAAGCCTTTTGCCAAAAACCCCGGCGCTTGTCAGCTTTTCCTTGTCATTAAGAAAGAAACCGTAGAAGAGGGGTAGTAGGTCTTTCTCCGTTTTTGGAAGATACCAGATATTTTAATGCTTTTTTGGAGATAATATTGCCCATTCACATAAGCATCTTGTTGAAAATAAATTGAAATTTTATATTAATATCTTATATTTAGAAAGAAAAAAGTAAAACAATGTGTAAAAAGGGTACTAATCTGCATGTATTTTGCATTATTTTTTAAAATAAAACTTCTTTACTACAAGATTTCCCTACTATTATCCTGATTTGGCATATATATAAAATTATAAGTTGTTCTGGAAAGTATCCAAAGGAAATTTTACTCTTCTGCCCTTGAAATCCAACCCACACTTTACTTCAACTTAAATTTACCAGTTTTTACAACTTTTGGTGTTTCATTACAAAAGCATAATCACTTCCACATCTTTTAACAACTTCCAGATTGACTTCTTGAATTATACGCTCATATTTTTAAAATACACTGCACTTTGCATTCCAAATCCACAGATTTCCCTTTTCTCATTCTCTGAATGCAATTTAATTTAGAAAAGCAGCAAAGCTTACTGGATTAACGCTTTCCAAAATATTATTTTTAGTTTCCATCGCATGTGTCTCATCTTCTCTGCTCAAGTTTCAAAATCCGCCCAGATTTCACCACTGCCTTAAGCTGTAATATATTCCTGACTTTTCATCCACCCCCTTTTCTACACATTAACACATTCGTTTTAAATTTAACCCATGTGATTATCACCACCGCCACAAAAACGGAAGGGGTGTTAAATGTAAAGTGCTTTCTGGAAAACTTGCCTATTCATTTTCAACCGCCTGTCTAAAATTTACCTTAAAATCTGGGACTTACGAGTGTAGACAGAATTTTTTTCTTACTTCAGTTCATTTTATTGCCTTAAAAATCTGATGCTGGCACTCATTTTTTAAAACGAGCAAAAGTCGTGGTAATTTTTCTTGAGAAGGAGTCTTCTTTTATTTCAACTGTGTCAAAAGAGCTATTAAACCTCCCAGTAGTGCTTCCACTCATTTCTCATTACTGCTCATTACTTCCGCAACCAACAAAAGAAACGCATATGCAGAGATAATAGACAATGATTTGGCTTGTTTCAGAGATGACGCAATGATAAAGCTAGACACGCTTAAATTTTAAAATGAAAAATACTTTTTTGAAGATGGAAAGGTGTCTAATTCTCTCTATCCACTAAACTAAAAATTATCCATTTGAATTGGAACAAAGAAAGGTCATTGTTAATACATTTGACCGTTGAAAATTAATATTTTATTTCAAGGTTGCACCAATTCCAGCAGATGTGCCCCAATTTATGATTTTATA
>JAANSO010001591.1:0-16326 GCA_036507315.1 Lepidocyrtus fimetarius | reverse complement strand
TTACAAACTAACTGGTGTTTGTATTCATCACGAGAAAAACAGTTCTCTGTATGCAAAATCTTAATGTTGCTGTAGCCCTGTGTGAATCCAATTTGTGAAACGGTCCCACTTTCACTTGTATAGGATAGCACGACTTCCAAAACCTACTTTGCATTTTTCTCAGATCCTCATACATACAAATACAAATCCTTTTGTTGCTTTTCACAAGGCACTTCGTTGAAGTTATGAACGGTCTACTACCAAACCCTAACGTAACCAATATTATTAAAGCAATTGCTAAAGTTATTGCCAAAATTACAGCTAAAGTTAGTTTGTTAAAAAACGAATGGAAAATCATGAGGGAATAGAGACAAGCGATTAATGCCAGAGAGCCAAAAAATTGAATAAGCGGAAGGAGGCAAGGCTGGAGGTTGGCGTTGACAAAAATAATTAAAATCTGGAGTTTTCTGTAGCACAAGCCCAGCACGTGGTTGTATTTCTTTTCGTGGTTTAATACCGTCCATTTGACTGCTTGGTTGAGCAAATTCCTACAGAAAATAATTTTAAATTAAAATAAAACTAATTTCTTATTTTATATTGATTTTCTTACCGGAATTTATTAACTTCTAGTTGCAAATCCCTAACTGCCAGGATGGCCATGATGACACTGATTGGGCTAGCGATTGCGCTCGTCATCAAAGCAGTCACGTCAAAAGGAATTTTTGCAATGCGTAAAAAATAATTTATTTCGCCTTTTCCACAACTTTCACCAAACAAAGATGGATGAAGACAGGGCTGGAAAAATAATAAAACTGGGATTGCAACCGTGTATAAAACGACTAACACGAGGGAAGCTACGATTGACAACGTTACAAGCCATGAACTCTCTTGGTTGGGTCTTTTGAATTTTTTCTGCCTTGAAATTAAAATATTCAAAAGCAAAACTGCATCATCCGCTGTGATTTGCAGGTTGATTAGGTAAATTAGCACTGAGGTTTGCACGCAAATTAAATAAGATTGAAATACAATGACGAGAACGTGAAATTGGCGCGATGCTTCGTGTTTTTCTGATTTAAATTTATTCACGGAAAGAATTACATCCAGAATTGAAACGATGATCGATAAAATATCAACAATTAACCAGAAAATTTGTTTTTTATTCGAAACTGGCACTTTTTGGAAGGCTTTTAAAAATTGTAGAGGAACCATTCCTATTGAATTTGAGAAATTTATTACTGTTTTTAATAAATGAAAAGCTGTCTTTAACGAAGCCATTTTAGCTTGCTTGGTGTAAGGTTAAAATTGAAATGACTTGTGTGAATTTTATTTTGAGGAATAGTTAATTTAATTCATGTTGAATTTAATTAAAATTTGTCAGATAAGATTTAATGATCTAGACTTGACGCAGTTAGAAATTAAGTGCTTGAAAAACAGGAATTAATTATATAAAACATTTTAATTTTGAAGTTGCTATTTTATTTTTACATTATTGATTTTTGTTTGCAATAATACAAAAGGTTTATTTTATTGGCAAGTCGTATTTTTTACATTTATTTCCTAGCAAAAAAAGCTTAAAAATACTGCAACTGCCCTGGATAAAAGTCATTCAGATTATCCTATGTGGATGCGTGCATCTAGATAAGGAAGAAAGTGGAAATCATGCATCGTTCTTACAAATGAAACCTGTAGAGCTCTGACAAAAACCCCTTTTTCCTTTCTCCAGCTGAAAGGAAACCGACAAAAATCAAGAAGCTACTTAGACACACTTTCTGTTGGATTTTCCGATTTTGGAAAATATTTTTATTTTTTAAACAGGCTCAATTATATTCATCTTGTGCATAAAAGACCATGCTAATATTTGCGAGTTTTTCTATAAAAACATGTATTTATTACGGTTTTTGCATGAACATTCTATTTATTGATTGAAAGAAGTTAAATAATGACAGACAGCGCTGTCAACCTTTGTGCGTACTGAATATAGTAGGCTACTTTTTCCTCTTTGTTTCATTCTCGTGACCTAGACCACGCACTTTTTTAAACGAAAGAACTTCGGCAGAAGCACTGCCACAGACCTTTCCCCTCTTGCAGTCTAAAGCCAACTGTCTGAAATATTGCTGAAGCAGCGTGTTTAACCTGTGCCTTGTCATTCCCCATCTCTTTTCCTTTCTCTCATTCTTATTTACTATGATAGAAGCTATATGAGAATTGAAACCTCTTCCTTTTAGTTGTTATGAACAGAAAGTAATGTTTTTATCAGCTCAACGGTGTCATGTTTTATACGAGCTCTTCAATCTGTTTCCCTGCAATTTGTTCTGTTTGTAATGTAGTGAATACAATTGGTTTCTTTGCTTTACGCACTGAGTAAATGCACGGATTACATGTATCAGAAGAAATAAGTGAAACAGTTTGAAAGAAAACTTAAACTTTCTTCTCAATAATACATTTTACACATTTTTACTATTTTTTCACTTTAGCTCCTTCCTGTCATGCATGGTGGCTTAACACCTGACGCCAACTAAGATATTGACAAGAAGGTCCTTAACTGCAATTAACTTAACCACTCTTTTTACCTCAAATTAAAATTTAATTAAACTTGTGGAGATGATAAGAAGAAGTGAAAATGGGAACATCAACAATTCGCTTGTCTTCCTTCGCTTTCCTCCATTTTTATGCAAAATGGGATGGTTAAAAGTTGGGATTGCCACGGTAATAAACGGAGCTGGTGAGGGAATAAATGCAAAAGCAACGCATTACTCTCACATCTTTATTTCTCCTCCTTTTCTTTTTCCTCTATTTTACTCTTTCAAATTCTTTCTTTTGAACAATATTTGTTTGCAGCATCAACTTTTATGGACAAAGCTGAAGTGTGTTTAAATATATATTTTTCTATACAAAATATTATTATAACAGGTACATAGAACTTTGTCAGCACATAAAAACGAGAAATAAAATTTGTGAAAGGAACGAAAAAATAACTTCGGCTCTAAATATCTGGACTTTTAGTTGAATTTCTCTTCAATATTAAATTGAGGCATTGCAATGACACTCAAAATAATCCCGTTAAAGTTTTTGGGGCAAATGTGGAATGCGTTTGTTCTTATGGAAGGGTGTGAATATTTTTGAAGGATGGCATTCGCTTAGGAGGAAAATGGTACGACTCAACGAAAAAATATCGTCACCACGAGCGGAAGAGAGATTTTTCAAGAAAAAAAGAGTCAGATTTTTGAAATAGGATTCATTAAAAGTTTAAAATTTAATTTTTTATTTTGCTTATTTCGATAATTAGGTTTTTTGCTGTTAACTGTTAAGATTATTGCTGTAATATAAATAACCCTTTTTTATTAAAGTCGAAAGTCTTGCAAAAATTACTACAAAAAAATGAAGTTATTTGTGCCTAACTCACAGAATCATAAAAAATGCAGTTTATGCATTTTTAAAAACTCGAATTTCCTTTCATTATATGGAAAGTTTCACCAGAATTTCATTTTATTTTATCATAAACTGCATTACAGATTCTAGGTCTTTTTGGCTTACAGTTTAAATGCTGCTTTTTACATAGCAAAGTGACACGAAAATTTAGCTGCAGATGGCATACCGCCTTTCATTCTCAAATTTCCGGAAGGGAGCAGGGATTTAGGTAGAGATCCTGCCGTTACTTTCCAAATACCATAAATACATTGGCCTCTACCTAAGCACAGGTTAAAATGGAAGAAAAGAGAAAGGGGGAACGGGAAAGAGAACAACACTAAACCAGAAGAAGAATGTTGTTGGTGGAAGGGCTTTTCCTTCCCAAGGCTACAAACGCATCATTCACTTGCTAGTTTCCCACTTATATTGATAAACCTAATCCTGCTTGAATGCTGAATCTTTTTTAAAATGCAGAGCTTTTCTTGTCAAACAATTGACTTTAGGAAAGACATAAGTAGTTTTGGTTTTATGAAGGATTTTTATGTTAATAGCACAGTTAATAATAGTTCTGTAAATAATTTTATTACAACTTCCAGTTCCTACACACCCCTGATTTCCATTTGAAAGTTAATGAAAAATCAAGTGTTAAAATACAATGTCATAATGGCTGTTTAGATTAGCTTTTTATAATTAAGGCTACCAATTAGTCGGTTCCCAGTTTATTTGGATTTATGTTGTCCTGTAACACACAGAGAATGCGTGAATAACCTTCTGTATAGTGATTTAAAAATACAATTTCCTGCCCCTATGCAATTCCCTTCTTAGATATCGCTTACATAAGGGTTTAAAAAAGAAAATTGGAGAATATTGATTGGCATATGATCAATGTATTACATTTCATGCTTTCCCAACAACGATGCTACACTCTTAACTAACTCTGCTCTTTGTTATTTTTTACCTTTCTCCCGATTTCTTTTTCATATTTGAAAATGCGCTTTTTTGCAGTTTTGCTTTTATCGTTATAATTTGAACAGAAAAGGAAGTTTTGTAGCTGGCGTTCTTTCACTTTCTTACGTGATGGCAACTTTGTAGACCTCTTGAGTATCCTAAAGGTTAAAAACAACCCCACAGCAAACAAATGGCAAGTTACCGGTGCATTTTGCGGCTTGGGAAAACAAAACGCAACAAATCTGGGAATAGTATAAGCATAAAGGGAAGATGGAAACTGTCAAAAGATTTTTTTTCAGAGCTCAACTATGAAATTTTCCTAGAGTTTTTGTTGGGTTGCAAACAAATGGTCGTAAATAATAATCAAACCCCTGCCCTGTATTGCTTTCGTCATTCACTTTCTTTTTCATTTTAAAAAGGAATTACTACTTAAAAAGGATCCACTGGGCGGAAACTATGAATAAAAAAATTCGTTTCTATCAATCTGAAAATAAAATTTGGCATTAATGTAATTCCTTGTTTTATCAAGCTGCGGTTGTTTCAAGAGCTGTCCATCTCACACATCTTTGAAACTTCGAATGTAGTTGGACCATCTTGTCCTACAAATCACTAAGAAAAACATGCCTTTACATAAATTTTCTTCTACTATCTAAAAGCTTTAAAGTGGAATGTAAACATGTTATTACAACAGAAAAGATACTGGAACATGAGAAAGAGTTTGAGCATTTGATGTAAGTAATGTTTTATTGCGATGGCAATTATTTTAATTTTAAATTAACGCGGAGCCATTTAAACTACAGAATACAAAACTTTAAAAAAAGTGAAGATCAATTCCGCCACAACATCTACAAACCGTAGACATAAAAGACTCTTTGGAAAAGAGGGGAATGCTTGTTATTTCAACTACTTATCTATATTTGATCAAAAATAATTTGAAATGGAGTTTAATAATGCTTATGACACTAGGGATGTTTAAAGATGTAAAGCGATAAGTGATTCAGAATGTGATACGGTCTAGAAATTCCTTATTTGACAGTTATACAATGTTTGTTTAGTAAGTATTGCGCGCTTCTTTGAGTTTTTAGAAATATAAGCTTTTGATACTTTAAAAACTTTTCATTTTTATCAAGTTTATTATTATGAAAAGAAAGTTTAAAAAGGGACATAAACCCAACAAATGATGAAACCTGCTTGTTATTTTATCAATAGATTAACAGGTCATATATCTAAACATTCAGGAAAAACTTTTGCTGGCAATTTTACCTGAAGTATCTTTTGGCTGACTTGGATGAATGTGAGGCGTTAAGTTACTTTTTAATGACATGTTTCTGTATACAATTAATTGGTAATTAGCGGTTTATGTAAGAAAATTTTAGGTTTATGCTGGTTAGGTTACTAATTTTTATTCCTTTCTTCCACATATTAGTCTATGCTAAATAATGTTAATAATAAAAATTCTACTTTTACTTTTTATTTATAATCGTTTCGATAAAAAGGCTTGTCAAAAGAAAAATTGTCTTTTAGAAATGGAAAACTAGATGCATGTTGTTGGATTTATGCAAACAGCATTGTATAAGATCTAGTAAAAATGTTTATTTTTACCTAGTTTTTACAGGAATTAGGACGCTGTATGAATTAACACAGATTTCAATATCTTTTAAATTAAATGCAATAGGAAGTTGCATAAAGCATCAACACGTTAATCAAAGAGATTTTTTATTTAAGTTCAATTGCCATTTTTTAACATTCCGGTTTCAATATTAAAACTAAATTTGTCTCGCGTCTCATAATCAAGATTTCGCTGTAAAATCTTAAGCCTTTTGAAAAACGACAATAAGCCGCATAAGGGCATAAGCCGCTGTTTCTTTGACACGGGTAAAAGAAGCCCGCAAGTGAATAGCTTTCCGAATCAGTAAAAGTAGAACCAGAGTTTATGTTAGTGATCATACTCTCTCATTGCTTCCTTATCACTGCTCGCAAGAAATTCGGAGGGAGAAAACCGGTGAAAGCTGAAGATTTCTTTGCAAGATAGAGAAAATCTCATACGAACGCAACACGTAATCCAAAGCTTCTGTTCAACAACCGAAGAACCTAGTTCATTTTTCAGTATCTTTTTGAAGCTCATGTCAATCCATTCTGTCATTTTCAAGTGCATATATAATAAAACCAGTGCTGGTGTTTGGGTCAGTGAGTGTCTTTCTCCCCTCCTGTTTGCATTTCACACCAGCTTAAAAGTTTGATTTTTATATTTTATTAGGATAGTGATACATTGCAAGTAAGAAGAAATCGTTTGTAAAAGAATTGGTGAAAGTTACAATGGAGAAAGTCCTTAATGAAAGTGAATTATATGAAAAATATGAAAATTACCTCGGAAATCGTCCAATATATGCTTGGCGAAGTTTTGGACTGTACGATGATGATTTCATTGAAATGATCCCAGCTCACTGGTTTGATTTTCAGCCAGTAAAGAACATTGTGTTTATTTTCTCTGCAGGACTAAACTCAGTGTTAGCCGGTCATGGATTGTGCGTAATCCTTTTTCTAATTGGGACGATTCTTTGGTAAGTATTTTTTGTAAACACCTTTGTTCCTGATCTTTTTTTAATGTTTGTGATTATTTTTAAAAGCTGGAAGTCAAAGAATTCCATCAACTGCTTGCTCGTCAACTTATTAGTTTGCGACTTGATCATGACAGGAAAGAACTTTCTTCTCGTTTTCAACTCTCTTTATCGCGGACCAGCCCTGGGGGAAATAGGTAACCCTAGAATTAAATTTTTTACTTAAATATTATACGGTTTGTAAATTAATTATTTGTTCTTAGGGATTAAAATTGACGGTCTTCTTGGAGGATTATCTAACCTTGGGTCAATAACAAGCTTGGTTGCTATATTGGCTGATGCTCACTCAACAATCGTTTTCGAATCGGGATTAAAATTGCCTGGAGTCTCCGCCATAATATTGGGAATTTGGATTTATGCAAGCTTCTTCTCTATGATTCCATTTTTTGGAATTTTTGGAGTTCAATTCAAAGCTGATGGATTACTAACGTCTGGAACATTTGATTACTGGCAAACGTACTATAACAACCGCTTGTTCATATTGGGTTTGCTAATGACAAGATTCTACATTCCACTTGGGCTCTTTCGGAGTATTTACAAGGATATGTTGGCACATGTGTCGGTTCGCGGAATCCCAAGGTAAAAATAACTTGTTTTTAATAATTTACCTGATAATCAAAATTTTACTAGATGTGTGCATTTATTTTTACAGAGATGACAGTGCTCCTGTGGAAATCTACAAAGTATGAGCAAAAAATTAATTACTTGCAAAATCAAATTGCAAGCATGAAAGGGGAATTGGCAAACTTGAAGGAGAAAGTTGCAGTGGTTGAAGAAAACATTGCCAATGCGAAACGAAACTTTAAGGACAGTAATGAAAACAGTAAAGAAGTTGCTTACTTCAAAAGGCAAACTGATCACTTAAAAGGAATAATTTGGAAGGTACAAGTAGAAGTTCCAATTGTAAAAGCGGAAATGTCAAAACTTAAGGATAAAATTGCGGAGAAAAATAGACGGTATGGAATATTGTCACTGAAGTTAATTGTTGTCTGGCTGGTGACTTCCATTCCTTATGAAATAATTTCGGGACTGGAAGTACTGGGCTTCAAAGATTATATAAGTCCAGAGCTATTTGCTTTTTGTATTCAGTGGAGCCTGCTTAAAAGCTATGTTAACCCTTTAATTATTATGATGAACCATCCTGAGAATATATAAAATTGTCATAAACGTTCAGTCAAGCAAGTTACACAGGTAAAAAACAAAGGAAAGTAACGGAATGCAGAAAGCTTGCAGTTTGCTTTGGTTTCTGTGTAAAATACCAATCAGGCTTTGTAAAATATGCTTAATTATTTTGCACGATGCAATTAAATCATAGAAAAATTAAGAGTTATATTTTAAACAGCTATTTTTAAACTATGTAAGACCAGAATTAATGTTAAAAAATACAAAAATAATTATTTTGTAAATACTTTTAAGAGTATAATTGTCTAATTTAATTTTCAAATAAGGCTTTGTATTTATTGGACTTGAGACATCAAAGCTTGTACTAATATGAAATAGGAACCATACATTGTAAGTTTAAATATGAAAGTGAAATAATTCAATCTACAACGGTATTTCTAAATAAGTTTAATTTAGGTGGAAATTTCATTTGCAATTGGCATCAATGCATTCGTTTGGGAACATAGTTTGATAATTTAAAAGGGACAGAGAAATGGAGAAAGTTTGTGAGTGTGATAGAGCATTTCAATTGTTGCTAGGGCGAGCGCAACAAGTTGCCAGGATGTTCCTTTTACTGCAATCAAGGGGTTGATTTTTCTATGTAGATCGCTTTTTCTTCTTTGCAAGATCGTGTATTTGTATAAAGCATAGCAAATTGAATAAATATCTGATTGATCACACGTATATTTATGTGTGATCAATCAGTTCGTTATTTGCTAAAAAGTAAACTCAAA
This sequence comes from Lepidocyrtus fimetarius, assembly GCA_036507315.1. NCBI lineage: Eukaryota > Metazoa > Arthropoda > Collembola > Entomobryomorpha > Entomobryidae > Lepidocyrtus > Lepidocyrtus fimetarius. The sequence goes on along the minus strand of JAANSO010001591.1, from coordinate 7,478 downwards.
TATTTTGATCAAGCTGTTCTATTCACTAAATTTTATAAATAAGCTCTAAATTGCACACAAACACATCTTATTATTTGCTTCCCTACCAATTTTTCTCAATTATTCACTGGCATGTCCTTCTCCAGATATGAAAGTGAAATTTTACAAACAAGAAAACAATATTGGAGCAGCCCTCTACTTAATATTGACGGCCGTTGGAGTAAGTTGTAACCTTTTCCCAGAAGTGTATTGAAGCTGATTTGGTCATTTTTTAGAATTTTAACTAGTGAATGGGCTCTTTCCATGAGCAAACGAGCTTCCTTTTTCTTTATACTTAAAAGTAAGTACAATCAAACCCGCTTTTCCTTTTCTATGGCCGTGCTTGGAGATCCTAAAGAAAGTGAACACGTGTGATGTAAGAAATACACAGAAAAACACGTCGACGAGATAGCGATCACCCCTAAAATATGCTATAAGCTCTTTTCTCACTTACTCAACAACTTTCTCCAGTTTACTATTTAGTGTACTTAAGATACGGTGGATGGGTTATTCCAGTTAAGCTTTAACTTTCGGAATACGAACACAAAAATAGACATTTTGCTGCTTTTTAATTCGAATTTACGAAGGCTCAATACCGGACGTAATCTAGATTCAAAATCTGTTCAAACGTGCTTTGTCATGTATTTTGTGCAAATTATCTACTTACGAACGAGGAGGTTTTTTATTTGCAAGTACATATTTTTCTGGCAAAAGAAAAACAAAAATTACGCAGAGAAAGCGATATGGGTCAGGCAGACAATCATAGTCTTCAGGGATTTCTCCACAATCGACATCCGCAAGTTTGGAAAAACCTGGAAATTAATGAAAACGACTTCTTTCAGAATGGTCGTCATAACTCGTTTATACTTGAGAGGGCAATGGATTTGGTTTATTTCATTTTTTTGGTCAACTACGCAAGGATAATATTGCGGTTCGGATAAAATTCGCTCGACTTGGCTTGTTTTTCTGGTAAATAATTTTTAATTTCGTATTTTTAAGTTCAAAAATATTTTTATCTTATATTTAAATCATTTTTTCTTAATTACAGCCTGGCTTATGGATTCATTTAAATCACAGACAACGCATCTCTTGTTGGATCATTGGTTTCATTGAAGTTGCTATCAGCCTGCATTTTCCAATATTTAAAAAATCGTAATTTTGGGTTGCTTCTGAATGATTCATTTTGTGTCTCAACTCAAACTGTCTTGGTACATAGAAAATTTAATACGATTCGTCGTCAGAGAAAGTTTAAATTAATTTAGGCAAGTAAATACTAATTGGAGATATTGTACTAAAGTAATTTGATGAGCTTGTATATTACTACAGTAGTTAATTAAGATTGACAAAGAAAAATTAATGAATGAGCATTGTAATTAATAAATTTAATAGTTTAAACCTGGTAAATTGACATTTATAAAAACATTTACTTAATAGATATTTAAAATTTTTAAATATATATTTAATAGATAATTTTAATTTATAAACACTTACGTTTTCAAATTTGTATGAAAAATTTGTTTGCCATTGTACTATTTCAAATAAAAATAATTTTAATCAAAATGTATAAACGGTTCTTTCCCGGACATTTTCATTATTTATTATTTGAAAATCATACAAAAAGAATGGGTCGTCAATGGATCGCCGGCATTGAATTCACAGATATACTTAAAAAGCAATGATAAAGACAAAATAGCCATATCTGAACATTCCTTTACTGCGTAGTTGCTCAGAGTCGCAAATGGAATACAAGTGGACTTAAGAATTTAGTAAAAAAATAGAGCAATAATTGCTCCTATTGTATATACCTAAACCACTTTAAGATTGTTGCCTACATTTTGGTTTGTTTTACACGTAAATTCACAAAGAACAAGTTTATTTGCTCACTGGACACGCGTGACCAGAATTGATAAGCTACCCACGTTAATTTTATTTTGAAATGTCTTGCTGTTCTTATTTATGGCTAGTAAATTTCTAAAAATGAAAAATCCACCGAATTTGTTACGTAACGGTTTTATATCGTGTGGGTTTTAGTAAATAAAAGATAAAATATTCTTAAATCAAAGCGAATCTTTTAAATTATTTTTGTTTTGTATATTTAGACAATAAAAAACGCTGATAAAGACATGATAACGATTTTAGGGCTGATGAATTCCGTTAAACCATTTGGAGAAAGGATGCCGCATGCCACAGGTTTTTATCAAGTATTTAAGCAAGGGGGATCTTTATGATCCAAAAACTCGCGATTCAATTGAGATACGTTCTGTGAATCCTCATACATAATCCATAAGCCTTTCACCTTTCTTGAATAGCGGAGAATAATAAAAAGTCAGAAAAATGAAACCCGGAAGATGTTTAAGCTTGTTATTTGAGCAATTGAACTGGAATTGATAAAGACATGAAAAAGTTTTCACAATAACGATAACTTACAAAGAGATGATTTTGCTCATTTTTACAGGACAGATATGAGGCAGCAAGCGAGTCTACTTACCAGATTTTACACTTTTTTGGAAAATTCATATTCAAAACGAGTTTTATTATATTTATCCAGTAAGCATTACAAGAGTTTTTATATGTAAAATTTAAAATTCATATAAAAACTTGCGGGTTTAACCTTTTTATAAACAAAATTCTTTACTTATAATAAAGAAAAAACTTGTATTTGTAATAAGTTTTATTGTTAGGTAATTGGCAAAGTTTTGAATTTTTCTTTGAGTTAGTGTGATATATCTGATTGGCTTCGTGTAATAAATGAATACTTTTTTAAAACCGAGAATATTTATTGACAGGATACGTGTAAATAGATTTAAAGTGAATGAAAACATAAAAAAGTACATGCAAATGGTTTATTAAACGCTTGATCTAAGTCTAACTGAAAAACATGGACGTGTTACGAGAAAAATATAGAGTAGATAGAAATTAATGAATAGTGTACATCACAGTTTTGTTTACCATGCTACTTTTTTTAGTCATCTGTAAGCCCGTGGACTAAATATTCAAAAAATCAAGGAAAACTTTGAGCTCATTTTTAAATAACTTTACAAATTATCTGGAACAAAAAAATTCATGCATTATGTAAATGTCAGATGCCAAATAGAAGTTTCACTTTTGTGATTTTGTAAAGTTGTCAAGTCAAGCAAATTTCTAAAAACATAGTTGTTGACAGTTTGACATTAATTGGCGTGGAAATGCATCAAAACAAAGAAAGAAATAAAGCTTGTCATAATTTTTGGTTACTTTCACCTTCATTCTATTGGGACAACCTTCGAAGCAGGAGTACAAAGTTGACAATACAGGTGAAAAAGATGAATGTGAAGATCAAAAGGGACACTGTGAGTTTATGTATTTGCTTGTATAAAACTTATCCTAATAATGTTGAACAGTAAAATTAAAAAGCCGACTTTTTAAGCATTCAAATAGGAAAATCCCTGAAAGTCGCTGTATTTCCCCGTATTTATGTACTTAAGATTATATTTGTAGGCTTGATCAACTATATATATCAGCTCATGTGCGGGAAAAAGAGCAGTAGTCCTTTTCGTTTTGAACTTATAACAGCAGGAATAAAACTTCAACTTTCTCTTTTTAACTTTCGTTTTTCACGTTCTCCGTCGTCACAGAGCAAGCGTCACAGCAATGTATTTCTTTAAAAAAAACGTTTTTTCCTTTAGTGCCATTTTTTGCTTTTTTAAGCAACGGATTTTTAACAAGCGTATCAAAATATTTTTGTGCAGCAATTATTTAGGTTTTTTGCTGTAAATTAATAAAATTGTAAGGGAAATGAAAGAAAGTCAGAAAATAGCAAGTTTACAACCATAATCTGGGAATTGAAATAATTCCATAGTTTATATTTTTGTTTCAGTTATAAAATGGGGAAACATAATTTAAATTGTATCCCCTCGTTTTATAACTGTGACAAACCTGTAAATTTCAACAATACATTAATTTTGATTATCATAGGGATACACGCGAGCACAACAAGTTTCAAGTGAAATCTTCGACTATCCCCGAATTCCAACAAATAACTTTTTGCCACCCTTTTCCAAAAAGGTAATTACCGTTTTTATATTACAAAAAATGTGTGATAAATATTTTAAAATTTACTTTGAATTTTAATTTGTTTATTTTTAAACACGGCTGTGTATCTAATCGGATACTTATGGCTTACTTTTCTTCTGATTTGGCGTTGGCAAAGCAATTTTTACCCTTTCTTTGTTATTATTAAATTGTGAAAATATTTTAGCCACGTAAAATAACAACAAAAAAGACTGAATTGTTAATAAAATTTTGTCAGTTTAAATAGGTAGAAAGACACAGACAAGATTAAGGTTCAACTAAACTTCTAGTATTTGGAAACCCAACAGAAAACAATGACTACAATTAAATCATCCTAGTTTTAAAGAATTTGTTCAACGTTTCAACGTTTAAGCCAGGAAAACAACTCTGCCATGGAATTTACATTTTGCTGGTTCTTCTATCGCTGGGCGGGATTAAAATATTAAATTTAAAAACGTTTCGGTTCCACCCAACGATTGAAAAGAAAGCAAAAATTCACATCAAAAACTCTCGATTGGAGATCAATATTCAAACGTAAACATATGGAGATCTGGATATTCAGGATGAGGGCCACACCGAGCTAACTAAAGAGTACAGATTTTCTTTTAAACTCAACCTGGATATAACTAACAAAACATTCTATTTTATTTTGAAGACTACAAACCCTCCACGGTAAAAACAAAGCGTTTGCGCTGAAACATGGGCCAAGGTAAGAAATCAATCATGAGTAATTACAATAGAATGCAAACTAAATCATGCAATTTCTTTACGAAAGATCAACGCATATTTCAAAGACAAACAAGCACTTGAGAAACATTCGCCATTTTACTAAAAATGAAACGATAAAATCGTTAAAAATATTAAAAATTGATAATTAGTGTGAATATTTATATAAATTTCTGCTTTTGTATGAACTTTAATCTTTACTTTTCATGCCTTTGTATCTCATCACTATACCTGCCTCATCGTATCATGGTCGTTGAATAAGATTCTTTGTAAAAAATGTCTTTCATTTTTCAAAAAAACTGCATCGTGATGAGAAATGACGAAAAAAGTTACTTAAATATTGCGGTTTTTATTAACTCACAGAGTATTACAAATTGTCTTACGGTTCTTGTAAATTCTAATAAAATATCTGTCAGACTTGAACCAATGGCTTTTAAAACTGGTTTTAATATTGGCAATACAGGAGAAAGTTTCCATTGAGCAAAATTGAATCTGTTTAGATTTTCTTTAACTTTATACTTTTATAATATGAAATCATGAAGATAGGCAAGGATGGCACGACAGAACGTATGAAGAAAGCAAGCCACACGTGTTTATCAACTTGAACTAATGTAAGAAATATGTTTACGATATCTCACCTTTTTGTTCTCAATCTTGTCCACTTTGACATGCTCAGCAAATCTGTTGTGCTAGAAATGAATGGCGTTCTAAATCGCAAATTTTCAATAACAAGAAAGCATACACACTAGTTCTGATTTGATCAGGCGTTGCTAATTAGGAATGTTCATCCGTAAGTAAATGAAACCCAGAAGCAAATTCAATGCCGATACAATTCTGTCATGTCTTTTACATAAACACTTTCTTTCAATTTCTTGAATAGTAGAAGTTGAAAAATCCAGAAAAGGTGGGATATTACCGGAATACATTTTAGCTTGTTATTTCAACAATTCAACCAGAATAATGACATGAAAAGGTTTACAAAAACGGCAACTTATAAAGAAATAATTTTGCCCACAATAGGGATGTGAGCCGGGAAGTTTTCTGCTTAGCGGATTCTACATTTTAGAAAATTATTTAAAAAGCTTTTATAATACAGTTTAGTAAGCATTGCATGAGTTTCGCCACTGTTAAGAAGTTTTTAATTAAAATTGAGGATGTCTCTCCAAAGAAACTTTTGATTTTATTGGGGGAATGGGAAGGGAATTAAATTTAAAATTGGAAACATAAAATTAAAGTATAATTGTGGGTTGCAAAAATAGGGTCAATGCCAAAATTAACCTAAACTAAATATACAATGCTAATCCCTTCTCTGCAACAAATAAAGACGATTGTACAAGAATCTTTTTCTTTACTGTGCTGATTGAAAAGCTGGCTCAATTTTAAATCAAGTTAATGATACCGGAAATAAAAAAGTTTAAACCTTCCATGTAAATGACGATAGGAGAGAGAGAAGCATAAACCGTCAAAAATTAATAGCGTAAGTTGGTATTTATTTACTAATTTAATGTATATTTTAGTTTGAATGAAATAGAATGTGGAAAATAAGAAAGTAAAATTTAATTACATTAGGTAGCTACTTACTAGTTAGACAAAGCACTGCAGGTTCCGGCTTTACATTTAGAAATGAAATAGAAAAATGAATTCTTTTGTAAATTTACCAAGCTGGAGCAGTTACATGCAATTTTTGCCAAAATAATCAGATTTTTCAAGAAAAGATTTTTTTGATATAGTCTTTTTCACATAATCCTTTTTTTCTAAATAATTCTCCAACTTTACCGTTTTTGTACATTGTTTTTCCAATTTTCCCACAATGTATTAGACGGACTTTTTTTTGTTAAGCCGTGACTTTCTCCCGTTAGAGATAGCATTTAAATTTTTGTACATTTAAGTGCACGCTTTTCTGGCATACAGTGCAGTCCACATTTCTTCCATGGTTTTAATTGTAAAGCTAATTTTTTAGCAACACGCTGATAGTGGGTCAGTTGAAATATCAAACCATTTGCTATTAAGTTTGGTTCGGAAATAGCTTCTACAAATATTTTTGTGTGTGCGTAGGGACCACAGGTAGGTGGTTTAAGGAATCATCCGTGTTCAAAGAAACCGACGTTTGCATTGTGTCGAAATATTTTAAGTTATTTAGGTTTGTGTAATTTATATATTTTACAATTTACTTACAAGTTGTTTATTGGAGAAGAAAATTTTTGCTTTGAAGCAATCCAACTAAAATAAATATTAAAATGAATCTTTAAAATTTTTGAATTGTAATTTCTAGTTAGAAAGGAAATATTCCTATTTAAAGTTTCGAAAAGGATTACAAAAATTTTTTAAAATTACATTAGTAAACTCTGCAATCCATCACGTTATGAGATTCAAGATATATGACGTAGTATGAAGTATATTTTTTTTGGATTTAGAACTCTCTTTTGATAACTAACATTCTGTAAAATTTTCAAACCCACTTCCCATTTTTTCTGATATTCCTTCCATGTAAGTAGAAGTGTTAACTAAATCAATGCTGTATTAGGAAAACGGTGCTTCTGGGGATTTCCTTAAAATCATATTTTAATACCCATCAGATAAAATTTTTGTTAACTTAAAGTGTTGTGCCCAGTGTTCGAAAAAAAGCGCTTTTTGAAAAAATTTCCTGCTTATTGCTTTAAAGCAAAAAAGCAGGTTTTTTGCTT
>JAANSO010001590.1:0-16330 GCA_036507315.1 Lepidocyrtus fimetarius | reverse complement strand
AAATGGTTTTTGCAAGGTAGGAATAAATTGGCATATGCCAGTACCTCGTTCACTGGATGGAACATATTAAATCAGTTCACGAATTGAGCGAAAATGGAGGGAAGGGGATACCCTTGTATCAACGTTCTGGTTTCATTCACGAAGAGTGTGAATTATGCGGGATAACATTGCCGGTAAGGATGAAGAGCTTAAACGAGCACCTTGAAAAGGCCCACGGGCGTCCTAAGACTGAATGTGAGCATCCCCTGCAATGCAAATACTGCCCGAAGAGATTTTCACAACTCAAAAATGTCCGGAGCCACATGGCCAAGCACCATTTCCGGAGTGAAGAGGCAATATGCGAAGTTTGCGGAACTGAAGTCATTTCCATGGATAAACTTCTCCACCACAAGTTTACGCAACACGGGATAGTTCCAGAAGGTATGGAAGTGCTGGAATGTGCAGAACCCGGATGCAATTTCAAAGCAGTGGAACAGTTTCGACTGAGAAATCATTCTCGAGCTATTCACTACAACAAACGACATCCAAAATTTGTTTGCAAATATTGCGGAAAGCCGTTCAAAAACAAAACACATTTTGTTGATCACATGAATTCTCACGAGAACAAGGAGAGCAAACCATTTCAATGTGAGATCTGTGGGAATTCCTTCGCAGTTAAAAACTACCTGTACATTCATAAAAGGCTGACCCATGAAAAGAGATTTTTCCCTTCAACTAACAAAAAGAAACCGCCACGCAAGAAGGTACTTTCCAACACTAAAACTATTTAATTTTTATAAAAATGGTCAAAATGTGTACTTTTTGAACAGAGTACTCCGACGCCAGGTACCTCATCTTCGTCTCAAACGCGAGAAGCTGCCTTTCCAGTTCCAGAACCATCATTATTAACGGACGGTTCTACAACCGCTGGTTTTAAAGATCTCCAAGAGACGCCATCTGCAAGTGTTATCTCATCAAATCTGGTGCCAGCAATGAGGGACTTTAATGCACAGTCCAAATAATTTATTTGTACCTAATTTAAACTTAATGAATATGAATGAAACGAGTTAGTGTTATTATTAACGAGTTAATGATATGAATTTTTTACTTACTGTCAAGATTTAATAAAACGGTCGAAATAATCTAAAGAAATATTGAAACAAAATTCATTTTGGGTTTGTAGCACCGATTTTAATTAAACAATTAAAACTACATACTACATACCCATATTCAACATTACATAATATCTCGGGATAAGATAAGGTTTGCTTGTTATACTAAAAACTAAAATTATTAAGTGTATTAAATTAGTAAGTATATTGATTGCCCTAATTGTTCTTAAAAATAACATACGAAAGCATTTAACAAGAATTGTTTGATTACTTCAACTATTAAAAATTAAATTTTAAGTAAAAGTAATAGTAAGTTACTGACAAAGCTTTAAAGAATTAACATTAGTACAATCTAACTGCAAGCTACCTCATCGGTAAATTTCCGATTTCCTTCAAACTTGCAGGGTTTATTGACACTAAAATGAATAGTCAACACACCAATTTTTAGACTCTACCTAGGTAAGGTTTCGGAGATATTTAGGTTTGAAGTTTTACACTATGCATTGCATTGGAAAGCTCCCGGCTTTCCCTTTATGTCTTTAATTGAGCAATGGATTTTAATGTAAACAATGCTGTCCAGATAACTCGATATTATCATTTTCGAATATTAAAACGGTCATAAAATGTATGGTTTTTAAAATTTTCAAGTATTCAAAATAGCAAATGTCTGTCTTTTAAAAAATTCTATTTTATAAATAAAAATTTTCAATGGATTTTTCCCTATGAAGAAAAATATAGCTTGTTGAGTATCATGCAAATTATTACATAATAATTGAGTTAGACAAAAAGTAAAATCCTCAAATAAATTTGTGTGGTAGCCAAATTGTGTTGAGTAGCCTAATTGATTCTAAAAATAAATTATTTATGTAAAGTAACGCGTGTAAGAAACGAAAACAATTAGCCTTATCATGCATTATATTATACAGTATAAAATTTCAAGCCTAAATATCTCCGATACGTTACCCAGGTAGAGTCTAAAAATTGGTGTATTGACTACTCATATTAAGGCTAATAAACTCTGCAAGTTTGAAGGAAATCGGAAATTTACCGATCAGGTAGCTCACAGTAAGCTTATTCTCCAGGTACTGGTGGTGGTGGGGGCGGAGGAGGAGGTGGCGGCATAGCTCTCTGCGGCAAAGCATTAAAATTCTGTGGGGGGTAATTATTATAACCACTAAAATTAAAATTTGGCGGAGGGGGACGTTGAGGAAACTGATGTTGTGGAAGCGGAGGCAGCCAAGGACGCCCTTCACCTTGGAATGGGTACAAAAACGACATTTGATCAGGAGGGAGTGGTGGACCGTGTGGAGGAGTCTGTGAAGGACTGATAAACTGTTGATTGGTTTGCTGCTGATGTGGGTGTTCATGTTGATACTGATGGAAATGTTGACGAGGATGATGTGCCCCTCTTCTTTGTCGAAACTGATGTCGAGGAGGAAAATGTGGAGGAGGAGGTCCCTTAGGAAATCTATTCCTTTGCTGATGAGGCAACATCATCCATGGAGGAACAAATCCAGGCACAATTGCCGGCACAAACGGAGACCTCGGTCTGGGTGGGTGCAGGTGAGACGGGCCTTGTCCTTTGTTTTGATTATTAAACCCTCGTTTCTGACCCCGCTGGAAACCTTTTTCCGGTAAACCTTCCTTGTCCATTGCGTCTTCTTCTGTTGCTGGTCTTGTTCGCTGGCGCCGCTTTTTCTTCTTTTTCTTCGCTATCCGTTCCATTTCCTCATCCGAAAATTCAACTTCTTCCTGCGGAGGTTCAATATCGTTGACCCAGGAAGCATCAGAGCCACGGAGTTTCTTAAGTTGTGCCAGGAACACAAAAGCTGCAATATAATTAAATAAAATTAACTTTTGAATAATAAAAATTAAAATAAAATGTTTAAAATATGAAATTGATTGAAAACTCACTAGTGTAAGGAGTATTTGGAGCGCAATATACGGACATTCCAACCTCCACCTTGTTTTTTTCAATGTGCTCCTTTGAATTGAACCGTACACAGTACAGGGGTCGGCTCACGGGGCCAATGACATCGAAAACGTGACCAAGAGCACGATCTCCTTCATCGAGGAACAACACAGAGTCCAAATTCAATGCGGGTGTCTCCGGATGAGCTTCAACAATCACTGAAAACAATCAACATATTTTCTATTTGAACCTTTTTTATTTATAATTAATTAATTTAGTTAAATATTACCCAAAGGATCCACAACACTTCTTATCACTCCAATTGGCTTACATTCCTCGTGTGGAACACTAATATGAAGATCTTCAATTGGTGGGAGGTCCTCGAAGCCCATTTCCCCTTTAACTTTCGGAGCTTCTTTCCTTCCTTTACCCTGCTTTGAACCTTTGGAGCCTTCCTCCTCTTCATCCTCACTTGACTTTTCCCCAGTGTCGTCACTATTACCCTCGGAGTCTTCTGTGCCACTGCTCACCTCCAATTTAACAGGTCTCGCCTCCACATAAGACTCCTCCAGAAAGTCCTCGACGTCCAGTTCAATTTCACCTTCCACTTTCACTTGTTCCCGGATTGAAGCAAAGTCCTGCGGCTCTTCCTTTATTTTAATTGAAGTTTGCACAGTCCAATCTTCATCATCAGAAGCTTCCTCTTCCACCTCCATTAGTCCCCCTTCCCTTTTGACAGTTACGCCTCCTCCCCTGGAGGTTCTGACAACATTGATAATCACTGGAGGAGCCTGAGGTAGTACCTGGGGCTGAGGAGGTTTCACATCTTCGTCTTCCGAACTTCCAGAATCTGAAGAATCAGCATATGAACTAAACAGAGTTCCTAAAGACCCCTGTCGCACATCTTTCTCCTCCTTAACTTCAATTTTAACCTTGCCGAACCCACTTAACTTTGGCTGATCCATTGCTAATTTAAAAACCAGTCCAGAACTAAAAGTATTTCAAACTTTTTTAAAGTTCAGCCACATCACTGTTCTTGTTAATCAGTTACTGTATCCTCCATTAATTTTTAAATAGTTTTTATCGTGAAGATCGTATTGAACTTAAGTTTCTAATGTTTTAATTTTTAAAGAAAAGAAATGAATTTTGTAGCACGTGTTTGTTTACTTTTTGATATGTTTGGCACATGCTCCTGTTTAAGTCTATATATAAAAGCTTTCTTTTTCTTCTCTTGAAATTAAAATGCAACCTCAGCCGCTTGAAATTTGGCCGAGTTTGACAATCAAATCCATAATTTTCTTATGGACGTACTAATAGTGCACCGCTCAATGCACAAACCTCAAAAACAATTTCTCAAAAAGAAAAGTGTGTATGCCAATGCCATGCCTGACATTTAAATGACAAGAATAAGAATCATAGTACAGTATTTAATGTAATGCCTTAATTAAGCACCTTTCTTGCAATTTAACTTTTAATTAAAATAATGCAAACCTTCTTTTCATGCATGGATTTATTCCAATAACATTATTCGCTTAAAGCGAATCGCTTTAAGACTTAATTTTAATTGATTTCGTTTTTGAATTCAGTTACATATCAAATATACTACTTACAAAGCTTAAATAATTTAACTATTTGAGTTAATAAGTATTAAGTTAACAAGTATTATAATTTATAAATGATAATCTAAAATATAAATGATTGTTCGTAAGTAAAGCAAGCGTTTTAAAATTAATCTGCAAAGGCAGAATTGAATTAGGCACGTTTTAAAATCCTCTAAAGCAGAAAATTAAAATAATTTGGAATATTTTTTTGGTTGTTGACACCGTTTATACACATCCTTCATTCTTTAACTCTAAATCTTTGACTTTTTGGAGAATGTCTTGAACGAAAGGGCGTTGGGTGTGGTCGAGTACCATGATATATCGGACTAGATCGTGCATACCCTAAAATTCAATAAAATGATAATTAAAAACATAAATCAATTAAATATTGTACTATTTAGAATATCTAAATCTTCATTATTGCAAAATTACATCAGAAAAAGGTGAATCTTGGGGAATATCAATTTTTCCAGAGACCACCGCTAACGCTACGGAGTCATTCCGTTCGTATACAATGTCATAAGGAGATTTGAAGAAGCACAAGGCGTAAAGGATGCACCCCAATGACTAAAAATATTTTTTTAAAATGATATTTAACTAATTAATATTCTATTAAATTGACATTTATGCAAAAAATTAGGTTTAAAAATATTTTCTCACCCAGACATCTGTCCGTTCATCAATATCTATCTGGGACGGAATGTTGAATAACTCTGGAGCCCTATAAGGCATGGAAGTCCTCTCAGCCGCCAACTCTTCATGTCTTCTGGCATCCGTAGAATTGTGAATTTGAACACGAGCTTTTGTAACTGACCCCAAGTCCATGATAACAGGCTGGAATCTTTCGTCCAAAAGAACATTGGCGGGTTTCAGATCCCGATGGGCAAGGGGATAAGGCTGTGCCGTGTGGAATGCCAGAGCACCGTTGCAAATCCCTGCAAAAAGCCGGAGAACCTCCTTTTCAGTGAAGTGCATTTGTCTTTGTTCTCGTCTGGCAAGCTCGTGAAATAACGTTCCCTTCTAAGAATAGCAAACAAATTTTAATTAACTGTATTTAACTTAATAACGTAATTATTTATTTAATTAGCCTTTATACGGGATAATAAGGTAAAACGATGAGAACTTCTGAGGTAGTGTCCTGCAAAGGATCAGACTTTCCTTTGAGGTCGTAATCAACTAGTTCAAGGACGCTTTGGTGTTGCACAGTCTTGTGGGCTTCGACTTCCGCCATGGCTATCCTTTGGTCTTCAGTGCTGTGGCAGCGGATCCGTTTCAAGGCGTACAGGTCGTGGGTGGTCGCGTCTTCAATTAACTCCACTGTACTGAACCCCCTTTTAATATTAATATAAACATAATTATTTTATATTCTGTAAAGAAATTCCTGGCGCACATAATAATTCTTTTTTATCATTTTGTAAATAAATATTATTTACTCACCCTTCCCCTAGATTTTCTCGAACAAGATAACTTCTTCCGTTGATATAAACCCTTTCTCTGGAGCAAAGGCAGCCCATTCTCATAATTAAATTAAGGCCGATGCTGTTCATGTTTTTGCACTTAACAAAATTCACTACTTAAAGTTAATTAGTTGATATCCATTAAAAACTAGGAAAGTGAAGAATATTCAAGAGAAAATACACCATGAAAATTAAGCCTTACATCGCAGTGCAGTTAAATGCTTACACAGATATAAAAAGTTGAAACTTTGCTGGGCGGACTAGTGGGACAGGGAATAACTTAAATGTCTATTTTACCTTATTAGTTAAGTAAAGAAATTAAAAACAGTATAAAAATACAAGGATGATGATGAAGTTGAGGAAAGAAAGTGTTTTTGATCAGCTGCTGAGCAATTCACTTTGTTCTGTCCCGTTCCTCCATGTACTTACTAATTTTGTATTCTGAGCAACGAAAAAGAGCAAAAGTATGATTCTCTGTTACAAATACAACCAAACAATATGAAAAATCCTTGTAAAAAGTATCAAAATGAACAAAGTGCATCGTCTTGTATGTATTGATGATGACACAACCACGCTTTTATCATGAAATCAACCTAACTTTGTTGCATAATTACTCTTTATGTATATTATTCAATAATTCTTTTAATGACTTACTGGCCATGAGATAATGCAATAAAATTGTAAAATAATTATTTTACATAAACAAGTTTATTTAAGCATATTTATTTATTTATTTTTAGTGATTGATTTACAATCCCTTGAACATATTCCTAACTTTGATCACTGTATGGGAATGGGAGAGGAAACATTCTCCAATTTCAAAAGAAATTATTTTCTACGTTGTACTCTTCTTTTTAATTGCGCTGGGATTTCTGCTTGTTTTGTTTTTAACACAATTTTGGTTATTTCAACCGAGAACGAATAATTTAAAACATAATTCAAGTTTTATTCAATGAACGAACGCATGGAAAGTGTTTAAGAAAAGCTCAAAAGATCGTAACCAACAACGCCAATAATTAATTTTATTTGTACAATAATCTAATCAATTTACATCTTAACATCATTTAATTTAAAAGCGTCGAAATTTTTAATGAGGTTTTCAACGCCGAATTTGTTCGAGTTCCTCCAAATTCTGGAGTGCGCTGCTTCCCGCTCACCTCCTTATCCAACGCTGCCCTCCACTTATGCTTACCAAATATCTGCAGAGCTTCATCAGTTTCTTTACTTAACCTGGGCTTGAGTGCATCCAAAACAACTTTGAACGTTGAAGGTGCTGAGAGAAAATAGAAATTAATTAAAAGGCAAATCTAATAAACTGCAAATATTTTTACTTACTGTTTATAGCAAAAATTCCGTGGATAAAGTTAGGATAGCACTGATTATATCTCGTCAATAGCTTGACGTACCAGCTCAAGCCTTTTAAATAAAAATATTTTTAATTCTATCTTTAAATTTCATTTCCTCATCTGACAAATTACTTAAACTAATTAGGACGTGATGCAAACGTACACACTGGACAGCCTTGTTGGAAAACTTTGAATTCTTCAAGATTTGCAATAGCTGCCAAAAGCAAGCATCAAAATTGTTATTTACTTTGGTAAAGCATTTAATCTTTCACAAAATTTACCTGAAAACTGCGTAACGTTGTTATGTTTTTGATTAATTTTGTACAGTCGATGAAACGATTCTTAACAGCTTTAAAAATGTATCTTGACATTCGAGAAAGTTTTCCTTGTATCACACCCCTCCTCACCTTCCAGTTTTCACCAATTGAGCCTATTATAACTCTATAAAACCCCGGAAGTTGCAAAATTAATCTAATTATTCTTTCTAAAACTAATGAACTGTAAGAATAATTGCATCCTAACCAGGCCGTCCTTGCAAATCCAAGGTGTTCAGAGTGTAGGGGTAATCTGAGACCATATCAGACCAGTCTTCGTTTAAGATTGTGTCAAGTTTGTTAACTTTTCGCCATTCTAAACACTAAGATAATTAAAATATAATTTTTGATTGCAAGAATAGTTTAGCATTTTTATTTTCTCAGAACTCACATCAAACATATCCCGAACGGCAAGACTGACATTGAATTCTTTTGCTCGAATCCACCTCACAAGGTAAACATCCGTTTTGAGAAAACCCCGAGCGTTGGAGATTTTATTAAACACTTCGGTTTTAAACTAAATTAAAAATCTATAAAATTATCAACAATGACCTTGAAGTTAGTTTTTACCGTATCGGTTTACCTTGGCAAACGCAGCTTTCTCTGTCCCATTTAACAACAATTCGTTTCTCAGATCTGTTTCATGGCCTTCAATAAATTTTAAAGAAATCAAAAATGCAACCAACATCGCTGGCGAAACAATCGCCAGCAAATATAAATAAGAATGCTTCAAATGTGCCATTTTTACTAGAAATGCTTCAGTACAGGCTCTTGCAATTAAAAGTGATTAATAAGAATGTAGCTTGTCAACTTTTATATGATTGGATTTTTACCTTGACATTAACCTAGAGCAAGGAAGCCTAGGAACATGAATGCAATTTTGGGTTTGTTTGAGCGAGTCTTCCCTAATTACTGCTTACTCGAAAATCCACCAATTTGAGTGCAAATTAAAGACATTTAGTATATTTACTATTTTACTATCAACTAGTCAGTAACTAGGGCCGCAATAATGGAATGCAATAATCTCAGCAATAATATTGATAGTGTCTAATCCCATTAATAAATAACTTTGATCTTGATGTGATATAGCAATCGTAATGTAATTATTTGCAATCTGCGAAAAGTAAGTACGGTTTTCGGCGAAATCCTGAAGGACATTTTATTGGAAAACATGTAAAGATGGATGTAAGCAGAAAACGGGATGTGATAATTATTATTTAAACATTATTCATTGCAGCTTAGCAATTTCAAAAATTATTTTAAATTATATAAATGCAAAATTGACTGAATTGATGTGGATTGACAAAGAACAACTTTCAAAAACTTCTCACAAATAATTCCTTTAAAAATTTAGCGTATTTTATTTAATAATTTAATTTTTGAAACAGTAAAAATGACATTTGAATAAAAAATAGTTAAAAACTCCTTTTAAAGTACTTTTCTGCCTATTTTCTACACTTCTGAAACAATTTGACCACACTATCCAAAAAATCCTTCGTTTTTTTCAACGACACCGCAAAACCTAAGGGAGTGAGTCCCTGCGTATCTTTAATTTTAGTTTTTGCCCCGCTTTCCAAAAGAACTTTAATAATCCCCAAGGCTCTTTCTTCACTTGCATTTTGCATTGCGATATACAAGGGCCCATTTCCTTTTTTGTCCAAGCCATTAACCTCCATCCCCTTTTCAAGTAAATACTGGACAATATCTGCATCACCGTAACTTGCCGCAAAATGAAGAAAGCTCCTGCCGTCATTATCAATCAGATTTAAATCAGCTGCGTGGTTCTCCACAAGGAATTTTATTTTATCCAAAGCAATCTTCAGGTTCTTATCCAGCATAACCCTAAAATACACAGGAACTCCTGCTGCATCTGGTTTATTAAATCCAACCTTCATAGTATGCAAATACGCAAGAGAGTCAACCCCGCCGTGCAAAATTACTTGTAGGGTGAGATTTATCAATTCAATCCTTGAAAGATTCGGTGGTCCTTCAAGGTAGGTCTTCACAAAAGGGAGGAATTCATCTCTATATCCAACTGGAATTAAACTCTCGCGTCTATACTCCGGCTTTAGCATTTTCGTGCAAATTAATTTCTGCAGTTTTACCCTCCCTGAGTTCATTGCAAGACGCAAGCAAGATTCTCCTTTTAAATTGAGAATGGCCCCGTCCGCTCCACCTTGAAGAAGAAGTTGTGCGATTTCAGCCTGGGATTCTTTTTTTGAGTTCTCCACTACAAGGTGCAGAGGCGTACATCCGGAACGATCCTTTTGGTTGACATCAACGCCTTTCTCCAAAAAGTACTTTACAGCTTCCGGCCCAGCAAAGTTTACTGCAAAATGGAGTAAATTCTGGTTTTTAAAACAAATCCAACTCGGTTTGGCTCCGGCTTTCTCCACCAACAGCTTTGCTTTCTTCAATCCCCGAGTTCTTTCCTTGTCCAGCATTGTTAAATGCAAAGGAGTTGCTCCCTTTTCATTAATTACGCACGCGTTGATTTCCTTGTCTATTAATAATCTCAGGTCATTGAATGTACCAATCTGTGCTGTTAAAAACAAAGCTCCCAGACTTAGCCATTTCACATCCTCTTTAATAACCCCTGGTAGATTTTGTTCATTTTCTCCACTTGAAAATAATTGTTGAATTATTTCCGTAAAATTTCCATTTTTGTCAAATAATT
Source organism: Lepidocyrtus fimetarius (assembly GCA_036507315.1). NCBI lineage: Eukaryota > Metazoa > Arthropoda > Collembola > Entomobryomorpha > Entomobryidae > Lepidocyrtus > Lepidocyrtus fimetarius. Next base: position 5,932 of record JAANSO010001590.1, on the reverse strand, counting down.
TTGCCCACTTCCGGTAGAAAAGTTCATGGGCTTCTGGGCTCCTGCGGAGGTTGTTCCAACGAAGAGCACTTTCCTGTTTGAGAGCAGCGAGGGAATTGTGTTTTGCGCAAACAAACTGTTCCACACTTTCACAACCTCCTACGTTTTTTACGATCTCATTTATTTTACAGTTGATAAAAATCTTGGAATGATCTCTAGAATGGGATTTGACCCAAGAAAACTGAAACGGAAATGGAACAGTCGTTGACAATAACCACTCTTCGACATTTTTTAATGGCAATGGAGCTTGAATATGCTTTAAAATATCCCCATCCCCTTCCCCGTTTGCAATTGAAAATTCAAATTTAATTTCCTGGGAACCAACTGGGGAATTCGAGTACGGCAGAAATATCGAAGTCAATCCAAAAGACTCTCTAATTGTGTCTAAAACAGCTAAGGTCACAAGATAGCATTGCTCATCTTTCAAATTGGAAATAATCGGTGTCCAAAATTGCATTCCTAGTAGGTCTTCCTTTTGAAAATCAATGAGCTCCATGCTAAATTCATTCCCCTTGGACTGCATACAGCCATGGATGGATATCAAATGCTTTGCAATTTCTTCAGAATTCCCATTATTTACTAAGGAGGTGCAGGCTGTGTATCCAATAAGGCTACAAAGTGGAACGAAGTTGCCATACCTGACAATAATAAAATAAATCTAGTAAAAATGGAAATAAAAATCGTTGAAAAAAGTACTTGAGAAGATTGCGTATAAATTACTTTTCAAAATTGAAGCAGCAACTTTTCTCATGCTCAGCAATTAAGTTTCTCGACAGCCGTTTGCTACATCCACTTATTGAACAGTTAACTTTAAAAGATTCCAGAAGCCTTTCAAAATGTCTGTTTCGGATGGGACGCAAGGGATCGAATGGAACACGGCACTGGGGGCATTCCGTGAGCTGGGAGTGACACTTTTTACAAATTTCGTGTCCATCCAAACACTGATAAACTTCAGCTTCGGGGATTTCAAAGCAAATAGGACATGATAAATGCTCCAAAACTTTATTCACCTCAACTACATCACTATTTTCCATTTTTCCAGTTTTAAAACAAAATTAACTTTATTGATTCTTCGTTTCTAAATGTCTTCCTGATCCCTACTGCTCAAGTGAAGTACTGGCAGATGTTTTTAGAATTTTGTAAACAATGCAATGGATCGAGCAAGGGGAAAAATAGAAAGTATCCAACAATGCATTAGATTTTATCGCTTGATCACTGGCTGTATGTGGGAGTGAGCCCTTTCAAAAGTAAACGGATCTATTTTTCTTTGTGCGCAAGGGATGAAGGGGTAGGAAAGTCCAGATGCTTTGTTTCTCTACTCCAGTAGGTCACTTTTACAATGCAAAAGAACTGAGCTTTCTATCACTTTCAAAGCTGTTCTGTAATGCAAACATTTTATCATTTAATGCTGAAGTGAACAAGAGAAGGAACTTTTTTATGTTCAAGGACAGGGTGAAAGAAAGGGCTGCAAAGTTTTCCGTAATATTTATTTAACAAACCAAAACAAATTGACTTGTAACAAAAAAGATTTGCAAGTTGTTAGAAATGGTTCCATTTTTAGGCAGAAAATTGTAGATTTTGAATTTTATTTGCATAAAATTGTCTCATTATTATAAAAATTATTGCCTAAGTCTAAAGCGGATATAAAGTGTAGTAAGAGTTGGTTCGTTTCTGTGACCAATTTGAATTTTTCATTGTTTAAAATCAATCCGCATTCTGCACATCCTCTCCAATTTTTCTTTGTTCGTATCCATAGCAAATCCCACCTGGAGCGGCGTAACTCCTTTTCCGTTTTTAACATCACATCTTGTCCCAAGACCAATCAACACCTCAGCAATTTCCAACGAATCTTTCTCATCAACATTCAACATTGCCAAATGGAGAGCAGTATTTCCTTCTTCATCCTTCCCAGTCACTTCCCCACTTTCTTTAAACTTCCCTTCTTTAATAAAATACTCCAACATCTCCTTGTTGCCTCCAAGAGCCGCAAGCCTAAGTAAATTTGAACTATCCACATCCGGATGGCGAACCAAGGCGCCGAATTGAACGAGCAACTTTGCCTTTTCCAACCCCCTTTTTCTGTTCTTGTCTTTTGTAACTGAATACAACGGGGGATAGCGAAAAGCGACGTCAATAAAGTTAACATCGAAATTATCATCCAGTTTTAGAAATTCCTTAAGTGTTTCAACTTCCCCTTTTTCCGCCAGCTCAACAAGTAAATATTTCTTAACAAATTTTGTCTTCTCTTCAAACCCTCCTTTTTCCGCCTCAGAAATTTCCCTCATTCTAGCTTCCAAACCCTCCTTGTGGAAATCTACTTGTTTTTTCAGCTCCTCCGCTAAGTTATAATTCTGTATGCCCAGCCTGTCCACCGCATTTTGCATTTCTTTCAGAATAGATAATGTTGAAGAAAGCTGGGTAGTTTTTGACAAGGAGTTCATCACCGCTTCGCTTATTATGTAGCAGCAAGAAATTCCAAGGAGGATTACAAACGGTAGCCAAAACAGGAAAAACGATGTTCTGAAAAAATTAAAATTCGCAACTTCTTTAGAAATTCTACAACTTTTCAGAAAACAACTTACTTTGCTTCTTGCCTTTGACCTTTTCCATTTTTACTTGTCTTTGACCTTGTTTTCCCCCTCTCTGAAAGTAATTTTGTCCTTGTCGTAAAAGTTTGAACTGGTTGGATGTTCTCTCGAGAGTTTATCCTTTGACAAACAAAATGCTCAAGCTTTCCTTTCATTGCATCTTTGCTCTTCTGTTTTGCAAAAGCTTTCCAAATCATCTTTAAACTTCCATCTTTCCTCACAAAACATTTCAAAGAAGAGATTTGCACACGATAAGGAAGACTTTCTGGGATAAAATGAACAGCTCTAGAAAATGTCAAAGGATCCAACAAAAACCTAACTTGTGGGAAGTCCTCCTCCCCTCTAAATCCTACTTCCAGCTGAACCAAGCACTTGGAGAAGTTAGCGTTGTTTGAGTAAGGCAAGAATATAGCAAACCAGGCGATGGAATCATCCAAATGGAATGCCACGGCCATAATTAAAAGATAGCATAGCTTCTCTTTCAAATCTATGATTACCGGTGTCCAAAATTGATCCTCGTGACTTTTTTGTTTGAAAGGAAGCGCTATTTCAAAATCTGTGTTATTTGTAAGAATACAATCATGTTTCGAAACAAAATGCTCCACTGCATTCTTTCCATTTCCATTGTTGACGCCAAAATCACAGCCAGCAAAACCAATTAATGCGCAGATGTTTAAAAATTTGCCAAACCTAACAAAAAGAATTTTTTAAAACAATATTAAATGTTTTATTATCGTCCTCGTACCTTTTAAAATCAAAAGCGCAGTTGGTTTGATGAGCTTGCATTAGCCCTCGTTTTAAAACTACATCACAGCCATTGGATTTAAAACAGCAATCAACTTTTAACTCATCCAAAAGTGCTTCAAAATGCCTGTTCCGAATAGGATTTGAAGAGTCAAGAAGAGTTCTGCATTGCGGACATTCTTTTAACTTTACATAACATTTTTTACACATCACGTGCCCGTCCCTGCACTGAAACACTTCCGCTTCTGGAATAGTAAAACATATCGGGCAGTTTAAATAATCAGGAACTTCTTCACCCTCTACAGTTACACATGGCATTTTAAAATCAAGTAAATTTTTAACTTTTAAATAACTTGTCTAGCTCCTTGTCACACTATAACGCCACAAGCAACTTAAATCATATGTTCTTAAAATATTGCTCGATCTCCTTTTTATCAAACTTATTCGCACATGCAAGGCAAGCAGTTTGAAGGTCAAAAATCATTGCACTTTACTTGATGCTGGTGCAAAAGATGTGCAGGGGAGCAAAGTTTGCAAACCTCGTTTTTGCAATCAACTAAAATAAAAAAGGATGGAAGATAAAAATGTGCTTATTTGCCTTTTTTTGTGAATATCTCCAACAGGTTTCTGCTTTACAAGGCAAACTACATAATAAAATATCGCTACACAAACTTTGCAAGGAGCTATAATATTTTATTTGTGCATGAAAAATGAACAAGCCGGCGTTGAACTGCAGCAGACGGAACAAAGCAAAAAAAGCAGAATAACTTGCTTTGCATTGTGGGATATAAAGAACTGGATGTTCTATGCAATAGAAAAACAAATTCACATCAGAGATCTGTTCATGGTTTTACATCTTTCATATGCACTACAATAATGCATTTGCAATTTACAAAACTTGCCCGCTTTTTACTTTCTCCAGCAAAAAATACATTGACAGGAGCACCCCATTGAAATCATATGGGTTGCAATCCCATTCGTATTTTTATCAATACCAAAACCAACAAAAAATTACAAAATAGTAAATTAATTTTAAAAATACAGCTAAATTGAATTAAGTCTTAACAGATTTCAATTTTATTATCTGGCATACTCGTTTGTGAACTGAAACCAGTCATGGATGGAATTTTGAATAATTCTAACTGTCCAATCTGTAATGAACTTCCGGAAGCCGAAGTTTACCAGTGTGTGAATGGGCACGTCATGTGCAACAATTGCTACTTGCAATTAACAAAGTGTTCCCATTCCCAGTGTGGTCTTCCCCTCCACACGGGGGAACCCATTCGGTGCAGATTTCTTGAAGGGCTCCTGGACGATCGCCAATTTGATTGCCCATTTAAATCCAACGGCTGTGAGGTCAATTTACCCAGAAATCGTTTAAAAACTCACCAAAAAAACTGCTGCTTTGATTTCGAAAAGTAAAATCCATTTTCTTAATTAAATGCCACTAATTACTTAATTCAATAATTAAAATTAATTATATTTTGCAGACATGGCAAGTTCTTAAATCTATGCAATTACCTCGGTTATAAAAATTGCAACTTTGGCGTAAACAACGGAAATGGAAAGGAGACAGTGGAGCATTTAGTGAAGGCCCACGGATGTCATTTATCAAAATCTCCAAAATTTGAACTGGAACTTGACAATTTTGAAAGAAAATCAAAAGATTTCTACGCCTGGCCACCCATGGTCACAGATTATAAAGAAAAATCAATTTATCTTTTAACAGGAGCTGTTTTCAACGAAATAATTGGCTCTCTTGTATTCTTTTCAATAATTTTACCGTATTCCGGGACCCACTCCAAGAATCCAATTCAAGTCGAATTCCAAATAAGTAAAAAACACTCTGATTTCTCGTTCTTTTTGGATCCTCTGAGTCTTCAGATGATTATGGAGGACCCATTGTTTCACATTTCATACCTTCCATGCCGTCAAACAAAGGATTTTTTAAATAAATACCTCAACCTCAGCGGTGATCTGGTTTTGAAATGTGAAGTGAAAGGGAAATCAAAGCAAAAACAGAGCTTGGAGGCCTCCACGAGCACTTTAAACATGCAGAACGGTTCAGAAAATAACAATTCAACGGCAAAAATTGCTTCAAGGAAGACTCCAGCTTGGAAGAAAAATAAAAGGGCAAAACCTTCAGCACCTCCAGAACCGGCTAGAGCAGTTGTTGCAAGGATATTTATAAACGGATTTAAAAGAACGTTGAAGACTGTGTTCATGTAAGTTAAATGCGTAACCTTATCGCAATTAAATTCTCAATTTATGCATATTTTTCAGAGTGTAGTAGTAGTAGTAGTAGGGTTTTATTGACCATTTTGCCATCTTACACGGTCATTCTGATAAATACAAGATTAGGAATATTTTTCACAGGATCAGAGATAATAACTATAAATAATACAGTTTGGATAAATACATTTATGGTATAATGTTGGTAGGTTCTTAAGAATTCTCTCGTTTTTATAGCTTGTAACCAAAAATTACACAGATTATTATTAAATTCCTGACAATTAGTTTTAAAAAGAATCAAATCGTTGAATTCTATATTGCTCATAGAT
>JAANSO010001589.1:0-16337 GCA_036507315.1 Lepidocyrtus fimetarius | reverse complement strand
TTAACATTGGAAATTTTTTACAACTGTGACCATCCCGTTAAAACAAAACTAGGCGATATTTGTGTAAAAGATGTGTACGGTAGGATATAATTAGTTGTAGAAATATTTGAAGAAAAGAAATCATGTCTTTGTGTAAATTTTAAAAATTCTTCAATGAAAATTTATCCAATTAATAGAGCTAGTTTTGGTATATTTTTAATCGAAAAAACAACGCAAGCATTAATAATAATGTGATAGTGGAGCCCCGCCTTTAATTCATGTTTTAAATTAGTGAGTGAACTGCACGTTATTATTTACTCCGAAACAAACCAATTGTTTTATTTATCTTACATCAGTGGATTTGCATTTACAGGAATTTATATAATTTTTATTGTTTCGGAGCACTTTTTGTTTACTTATTTATTTCCACTGCCAAAAAGGGCAGAGTAAATTGTGACTAATTAAAAATAACTGATTCTGCCTATCCAGTTGTTTCTTATAAAAATTTAAAATGCCGCCAAAAATTTATTTTAAGTAAGGGTAGTTCGCACTAATTCAGTAAATGCGGTAGCTAAAAGAAAATAGAATGCAAAGCAATCATCACATCACAACAGGGGCAAGATCAAATGCAACCTCCGCCAAGCCTGCTGAGGCCTGACAAAGCCACGTAGAGCAATGCAACAACAGCCACAGGAACAGAGCTTAAAGAACAAGTTCATGATTGTGAGCAGACGAGATTGAAAAAGAAGCGGATGAAGAAGAAAGGAGAAGATGATGATAGAAGAAGAGTTGCAGATACAGCAAGATTGAAATGATTGAGATGATGTTAGTAAATGTAGTAATGATGTAATAGCAATTAAGCAATTAATGCGAACAGAGTGAGCATGACAATTATAACATAAATACTTTATAACTGTAATATTGCAAAGAAACAAATAAACAACCGAGCCTCGATTATCTTCACTTTAGAGGCCATGGGATGTACGGAGGGATTGAAGGAATTCTTGGCTTTTACTTCTTGGCGTTATTATCATAAGTAGATCTTTATCCATTGGTGCACAGACCTTTGCCATTATTCGCATCCAGTAGATTGGCAAGTTATCGTAGTAAATGGGACCTTAATTGCTTCAGTGACAATTGCAAAATTACTTGGAGTGATTTTAAACAATGATGTACCTGGAGTGATCACATTAGGTCTATTTTTATCTAAGCTTGGAGGAAACTCCTTAGTTTGGGAAAATTGAGAGCAGCTGGATTTACAAAATTTCAAGTATTACGCGCTTACTTCATGTACATCCGCAGTGTTTTCGAATATGCTGTAGTTCTGTAGGGTTTCAGTATAACCAAAAATTAAAAAACAAACTTGACTCAATAGAAAAAAGAGTGTTGTCCATCATCTCGCGCAAGTTTGTTAGGAAAAATAATTAAGATAAGGTCTGTCAGAAGAACGAGAACGAGAACGAGAACGAGATGCCCTCTGCATTTAGAAGAACGAAGAATTTAACTTCTAATAAAATTTGGTAAAGGGATTTTCCAAGGTGAGTGGTTTAAACACTGGCTAGATGGATACAAGAAGACAAATGTAAAACAAAGTGCAAATTGCAACAAATAATCAGTTGCTTTTAGAACTGTTTTATGCAGATACGAAAGATACAGAAAATCCACTATTTCGACATTAAGGCATCTAAAAACAAATGATATAGTAAGAGTTAAGAACTGGGGGAGTGGTCCAGTCTTTGTAGATGCTCTGTGATAATGAACCCAATGGATAAAATGATGGTTGGGAAGTAACAACACGCAGTGTCTGCTCAATACTAACTTCTTTATTGATCATTTTTGTCTTTAAATACTTTACATCAAACGGTTCTTTACATTCCGGATCATTCATATAATAATATAAGAATGTATATAAAAATACAATAATATAATAATATAATAAATTGTTGACCCTAAACCTCTTTAATCTAAACTGACGTGTATCTTCCTGAACTAGTGTTTAGTCATTTTATGACTGCCCCATCTTCAGAGTAATTTTCCATAATTACTGGAATGGTCTTCTCTGGTCTTCTTCCTGCATCTTGTTTCTAAAAAGGAAATAATTTGGGTGTTAGGTAAAAAGGATTAACTTGGGAGTTTACTGCTTGTACTGTCCTTCTCGTCTACTGCAATCTTCTAACGAATTCAAGTGATTGTGTGGGATACGTGGATGTTCCAGATGTAGATGGATGGTGGATGTATTGGGATTCCGGTGCTCTTTGAACTTGTACCTGCGGTACTGGTTGAATCAACAGTTGTAATTGAATTGATCGTGTGCTTGCCCCCTGTTGTGGAGAAGTGTTCCATCACTTCTTAAAATAGAAAAATATCACAATCATTTTAATGAGTATTAATGTGATATCCATCGCGATCAATGAAAGTACGGTGACGGTGATATTATGGGTGATTGTGTCTGAGCATGACGCTGATACCTGTTCTGTCTTCCAAGTAATTGACCCAAAATAGGAGTTGACATGGCTAGTCCCCGAAAACTTACCTGATTGTAACGCAAATACAGCTGTAAACACAAGAGAGTTAAAAGCATACTCCAGATGCAATCAATATAACTTAGGTACGTCTGGTGCCATGATTCCAGGTGGTCTCCGATTTTCTCGAATTTAAACCTCGTATAATTGAAAATGGGTCACATGTTAAGCTTTACTGGATTAAATATTTCTCTGACATTGTTGCAGCTTCTTTTTTTTAGTTCAATGGTGAGGGTACTCGCTTGTTCAAATGAGTCATCTGGGATGGTGGTCTAACGTGTGGGTAGCAAAATGTGTACAGTTGGCAGTAAAGAAAGATTGGAGGAATCGCATAGTATGGGAGGATTGACTTCTGGGCGTGGAAAAGAAAATACAATTTTACAATTGCATGGTATTGATACAAGATCCGGAGATCGAGAGAAGATCGAGTTCCGGGTGGGTGTTCGCCTTCATAAATCCTTTTCTCGTGGAGCATGGAAGTAACGCTTTGAGCTGAGTGATTATAATATCTCACTACAGTCTCTTTAGATACATTCGTCAGTGTATAATAATTGTTACCTAATTCTACTACAACTATTCCATCTAAACTAGTGTCCCTACATGTCAGTGGACATTTCTCAATTAAAGTGTTTAAGTTTGAACCTGATATAAGTGCTTTTGCACACAATGTACTTATCGAAGGATTGTATTGATATTCCGATTATTTGCAAATTTCTTTGGTGAAAGTACCGAATGTGCCTAAGAATTTTCTAACAAAAAAGGATACTTATCTTTCATTATAACAGTAAAGTGATCCAGATTAAGCCTGCATATCTGTTTATTAAGTAAAAATGGTAAAGATCAGGGCCTAATCTACACCAGGAACAGGTGGTGCAAATTACCGGGGCCCAAGCAACCAGGAGGCCCATTTTGTTACGAAAAAATAAATTAACAAACAATGAATAATTAAAGTTGTTTAAATTTTACACACTGTGTTTTGAAGCTGTATTTTAATGCAAAATTTTACAATATTTTGCTTCAAATTTAAAAAATTCTTACAGGAACAGTTTATTGATAAGGCTAGGGCCCCCGGCCAAAAATAATTAACACATAGATTTAACATTTTTAAACGTTTAAAAAATTTAGCGGCCTGCGGCCGCAATGTGTTCTAGGATGACTGAATGATAATTGTTTCATGTATAAATGAACATACATATAATTGAATTCACTGGCCAAATTAGACAACTGATTTTTGACAAAGCCCTTTCCAACTATCAGAATACAATCTTCAATACATAAAATTCCTTAATGTGCTCCATTTTATTTAATTTAAAATAATTGCTAAACTACTGTGCATTTGGAAAAGTTTAGGATAATGAAGTCATCATCGTTCCTGTCGGGAGTATTTCAGTAGTGAACCCCTTCATTTAGAGTTTTGGTTGAGCATTTTACAAAGGAAAACGCAATAACAAATAGCATTTAATTTTTTACATAAAAATTTTTACAAGAGGGCCCAATTTACATGTGATGGTCCGGGGCCCAGCCCAGTCTAGATTAGGCACTGCATACATGAAATAATTACGGTGTCTCCTGTAATTCCTGTTCCATAATAGATTTCAAATAGTTCATCTTCAAGGGTCTCGATTGGGATAACGTTGTCTTCTCTGAGACATCGATAAGGACACGTTCTGGGAATTTCTGTGTTTTGGATTGAGTCGTAGATACCTTGAGGGCCTTTGTTTGGGTCTGGGTAAGGAATTACTACAAATGTAATATCTCCTCTTATGATGGTGATTACTCTTCCAAAGCTTTCTTCTGTACCTCTAAAGGGGATTAGGCTGTCTGCTTCAATGGTGTTTATTTTGGGTTGGGTCCATTAATTTTTATTTACTCCTAATTTATGGGACTATGAATGGCGAATGGGTTTAGCATGCCTCTCCTTATGCAATTCTCGGTTGATTGTAGTTCATAGGCATTGACACTAATGGAAGGTTTTAGGTGAATTACGTCGGTACACAGTTGAGGGGGAAAGTTGTTATAAATTTCTTCATCAGGGGTTATCCAGTATTCTTCTCTTTCTTCGCTTTAAATTTGTTCTGTCCCAACCCAATAATCATCTGTGGGGTGGTCTTAAAATGTTAACTTTCTGGTAATTATTGGGGCGTCGTCGCCACCAATGGGTTCTAGTGTGGGTGCGGGTATGTGACTATTTATAATTGTCATTCCGTTTCTGCATTGTTGGAGAAATTGCAAAAAGAGTACTTTGGTTAAGTCATGCTCTTTAAGGTTAATATACGCTTATTAATTATGCTTATTTAATACGGGAATTTTCTTTAGGATTAGGAACAATTGGGTCTCTCAGGTTCTTCTCGTCTCCATACACCATTTCTTCGTTTTCTTATTCGCTGTGGAGTTCCATTATTTATTGTAGCTTCTTGGAAATTTTTTTAAGGCACAAGGCTGCATAGTTGGCATATCCTAGGGAATCTCTATCCAGGTAAGAGTTTCTCAAGACAATTATTTCTTTTTGCATATATTCTACTTTGTAACGTATGATGATATCTTCTTCGGAGACGGGGTAAGTTGCGGGTGTTTCTTTTAACATTAGAGGGTTACGATAATGGACAATTGTTCCGGGTTCTGGAAGGATGATGCCGGCGTTTTTACTATTGTCCATAGAACTAGTTGTATCCATCAAACGGTCCATTGTTTTTAAAAAATTAATTTTATTTACGTAAGTCAGCAAGCTTAATGATCATTCCCTTTCGTATAAAATGGGCAAAACGCAAATAGGGCATTGTAACGTAATCTCCATAACAGATTTTTTCATGTGCTCTTTTATTAACTCTAACGTTATCAATTAATCCCAAAAGGAAGCTATTTGGTAAACGGTTTCGGGACAATCACGAAATTTTTCTGGAAGAAACCCATTTCGCAACGGTAGATCTATGATTTTGTAAAGTTCTCCGCGACAAAATACAAAATTGTTCTGGGAGGTTATTTCTGTTGATTATTATTTGGAAGTTATTCAGTGGATTTCTTCTTTCTATGTCGTCGTCGATTAGTTCCCATTGGATAGTGATGGTTGAATAATCACAAAGGTTTATTTATTTATTTATTTATTAATCAGAAACCAATACTACATTACGCAAAAATGATACTTAACTTACATAATTGTAATAAATGTGGTTACGCAAATTTAGAAAGACTAGATAATAATGAGATAAAATTAAAAAAGAAGTCCTCGCTGCCGGATTATGGCGCACAGGGAAAGTTATTTACAGAAAAATATTTACAAAAGTACCCAAGTACTGAATTTACATTTTAAACTTAATTATTTGGTAGAAACCTTTTCGCTTAGTAGTCTTAAAAGAGAGGGAATTGTAGATTTACGATACCTTTCATGTTTACAAAGAGCAAGTCGGAAAAACTTATTTTTCCTGTTGTACCTTAGGCTTCTGTTGTTGCTGGCAGGAATAATGTACGGATCAAGCCAGTTGTTAAATCTTAAATTGGAAAGTAATCCTTTTCCAAATCTTTCTAAAAGGATTATCCTTCTATCCTCCAAACTTTGTATGTTTGGAGGATAGAGGAGTTATGGAGGATGGTTTTTATTATAATAACATATTTTTACCAGTTTGTAATGCATAATTTTGTCTAGTAATTATGCATTACTAAACAATTATAAGTAACTGTTCTATTTTTAACGAAATAATTCAAATTAATTTAAAATATTCTATCTTATAAATATTGTAAAGATTTAAAATATTCAAATATTTTTTTAATCACAACCAGCTAAATATTTTTCAAAATTAACATGCGTTGCAATGAAAAAGTTACGCCAACAATTTTTGTTTTATTTCGAAATATTTTTATTTACTGTACATAAAAGATGTTTATCAGAAATTATTAAAAATTTTGATCCACTTTTGGTACATTGTTGACGGCCTCTTAGAAAATCCGAAATCCATAATATGTCATTGTAATTAACATTTATATCTTGAAGGGCTTCTACAACAATATTGTGATCAATGAGATCAAATGCCTTCGATAGATCTAACAAAGCTATTACAACATAGGTATTAGGTTCTTCCAATGATTTTAAAACAAAATCAAGAAGGGAGATTAAGTAATGGGCTGTGAAACACTTTTTTAAAGACCCAAACTGTGCTTTATCAATTTTGTTAATAACTTGTTTGTATAATCTGTCGTACATAAAATTTTCCAAAACTTTGCTGAAGACATTTATTTGTGTTATAGGACGCAAATCATTACTTTCTTCATTTAATCATACTTTTGTCATTCACGTTTTTAAGAAGAGGAGTTATGAATCCTTTCTTCCACTCTGCAGGTACCTTGTAATTTAAAAAGCTAAAGTTGACAACATGGGTGTAATAAGGAACTAAATGAATAGCAGCAAACTTATTAAATTTAACTGACAAGGCACCAGGAACATTAGACTTTTGCAACTTTAGCTTTTCAAAACTTTTTAACAGTTGAAATTCATTCACTTGTAAACAATCAGTTATATGACCCCTTACAAAATCACTGACTTTAATAGGATCATAGGTGTTGCAAATACTTGTAAATTGGTCGTTGATTGAATTTAAAGTTTTTAAGCAGTCAGTTTCATTATTTGACAGCATAATTTTATCGACTAACCCTGCATTTACACTTGCTGCTGCCGTGTCTTTACCAACGGTAAGGACAAGGGAAAGCAATGTATACTTACCGTGTGCTTCACGATTGCTTGCCTCTACTCTGCTGTACTCGTGCGTTGGGTACAATGCATACTTGCTTTTGCTGTGCTCTTGCTTTGCTCCGTGCATGAAAATGAGAAGTTGAGCTGCTCTCTACTTTTGCATTGTGATGGACAAAGCACAATGCTTTTTCCATTTACAAAACTATGTAGTGTATTGACAACTGGGGATTGAATTGGAATGTTTTTTCATTTGATAATGATAATTGTTTTGATAATTTATATTTATTTTTAAATAAGGTTTAATAGTGTAATTAACAATTAAATCATTAGTGTATAGTTCTAATCAATTAATTTGTTTATATTATCAATAATTAATCTATATTTTTAAAAAATAATTAGTAATTGGAAGTTTAATTTCAATTAACTTAATTAATCATAATATAATCATTTTATAATAGGATAATTAACCACTTGCTGGTTTTAATAATAATAAAATGCAACCAATCAGCTGTTTAAAATATGCAATGCATACCTGCTGCGCGTTTGCTGCAGCCAGCTCAATGTCGGCAAGGTAAAAGCAAGGTATCGGTAAGGAAGTATAAATTGCAACGCAGCAAAGACGAGGTAGGGTAAAAGCACGTCAAAGCACACGCACAGCGAGTGTAAACCAAGGGTAAGGAATCATGCTGCTTCAAACCGCAGATTGCATTGACTTTTTTATGAACAGAATGTTTGTCATTCTTTATATGACTTTGAATTCTCTCTTTATATACCTTTTTTGACTCTGAAATGCATTTTTAAGCTTAAACTTCAACAAAGAGACATCAAAACCTTGCTTTTTCCTTTTTTGAATATTTCTAGAAAGGGTAATAATTTCAGCATTTACCCAACCTTCAACTCTAGTGTTTATCGTTTTGGTAAGAACAGGGAAACAAACTTCAAAGGCTTCATTAAATACCTTATTCATAAAATTTACTTTAAAGTCAATATCATTTGTAGAATAAAATTCTTTCCAACTAACGGATTCTAATAGTGAAGCAAAATCAAAAAGATTTTCCGAACAATAGTTTATGTACAAAATGGTTTTTTAGTCTCCATTGGTTGAATTTTAGCTTTAGGTTTTAACTCAATTCCTACGTGGTACTGCGTCCCTTTTTTAAGTGGATTAACTTCACAAGGATCGTTGTAATAAAATAACAGATCGGTAAAAAGTAGCTCCATAATTGCTACTTAAATTAACAAATGTATTAAAATTTATGATTTGAGTTAATCCTGATGTTGACGATAAATTGCTGCTAAGCCTCCATTTGTTAAAATCCCCAAATATTACAAAATGAAAATTTTTGTACTTGTTTTTTATATTTTTGTACACAGTTGTGAGTGAAGAAAGAACTTTTTTCTGGGCAGTTAAATTCGCTGATGGAAGCAGGTACAAGCAAGCGATAGCAATTACAGAGACTTCACGAGGTAAATGGTTAGGTCTGATTATCACAATAGTAATCTCAAATTCATCTGTGTTGTGGTGTAGGAAATTTTTGTAACTGATGGACTTAATACATTTTTTAACAAAAATTAAGGTACCTCCACCTTTTTTGTTGTTTCTATTGCATTCATAAGCTGTGAAACCATTTATAAAAAAGTTTTTATCCTCATTATTCCATGTTTCCCTTACAACTAAAACTTCATACTGTGTACTCAAAATTTCTAGCTCGTACATTTTTTCTTGATTGAGGGAGCAAGCATTAGTGTAAAAAAGTTTCGGAAAATTATAAAAATTAACTATTTCTTTGGAGTTGGTTTTTCTACTCTTTCTTTTCCCACGCTTTTTTCTTTTATTTTTCTTTCTTATTGGCAGACCAATTAACTTCCAGAAATAAAAAGGGTTGATGCTCATGAAATGTTATTTTTTGGTGGATCATTTTGCTTTCCAACAGGAATAGCATCACAAAGTTTTAGGTTAAATTCCTTACGGAAATCATTTTGAATGTTGGCTAATAATCAATATAATTGCTGACGTAACATCGTTGGTTGATTACTAACCTTGTGAACTTCGGAAGGGATGTCTACGGATTTCAAAGCTTTCAGCAAAAATTCCTGCAATTTATCATTTTTCAGATGACCATTGCCTATAGGTAAATCTCGCCAGTCTCCATACGACCACTGCAAATCATCTTCTAAAGTCTGTGTTTCAATTCGACGGGCTTTTGAATTCTTGGACGGACTAAGGCTAGGAGATTTATTTTCATTTTCTTCCATCTTGTTGTTGGAACTGCTACGGGCTTTTCTTTTTCTTTCAACTGAAGCTTTTTTTGTCAAACTTTTGTTAAAAATGCCGCCCTGGTTGGCCTTGTGATCATTTTCCATTTCTCCAGACTCGATTTGAGGGAAATTATCCTGTTTTTTGAGACACAATTTTGCAATATGTGAGATGTCGCCACACTTAAAACATCTTCTTTGACTACACTCGACTCTAATTTTGATTAAGTCGGAACCGCAATCAATGTTGTTAAATGTTGGAATAGGAATGTCCTCGGAATGAAAGATCATTTTAACGCATAAGGTTGCAGATAAAATATGATCGAAACCTTCTGGAGCATTTTTGACTTGCAATCGTTTCAGCTCGGACTTGAGGTCCCCATATTTTTTCAAAAAGTCAGTGATTGGATCGTAGTTATCGAGAATTGGAATGTTTTTGAGAAAAACTGTTCTGACGGCGGGCGTGTAAGCATTATTTATCATTTCAGTATCTTTAATCTTGCTTGTTTCCTTCAGTAAAACTTCTTCACAAGTTTCTTTGGAATCAAAGAAAGCGGCATAATTGTTGGCGGCAATTCTTCCGAAGCACTTGATTTTCTTTGGTGGCACAACATTTCCAAGAGAAATTAAATAATCGGCAATTGAGTATCCTTCCACACACTTCAACACAATTCCGTGCACTTTATTTTCCCCCATAATGTTGAAATCTAGGCACAGCCTAGTTAATAACACAGTGGAGCGACCAGAAATTTGCAAAAGTTTTCGTTCGACCGAAAAGAAAAAGCTTTATGCTTTACGAGATAAAAAGGTACGTCTGTCTACTGCAAGCAGCAAGACGAGTGAGTTTGGAGGAGATGGGGCAATTCGAGATGGACGAACTTTGTTTGTTCAGGCCGCGCAATGGAATTGGTTACTTTTCCTCTTTTTCTTTCATTTTTATGAGTAATTTATGCAACTTATTTTTAAAAACCGTTTTTACTAGAGAAGGACAAAAAAGAACGCGAAAGAAAGCTTGAAAAAGGATAGATTGAATTTATGTTACGTAATTTTATATGCCGTTCCATTTTTGAACGTTCTGGATTTTATCTGCCTATTTTAAAATTTGCGTTTCTTATTCAAAAACAAAATGGAATTTAGGTACAACTGCTTATTTTAATTACAACGATATTGCTCTGTAGCTCAAACAGGATTGTCAAAAAATACTTATGCGGCTGAAGGCAATTTCTCAATTTCTGGTCCGGCCTGGGAAGCTTCTTACATCCCACTCCCTCGTCGTTTAGCCACTGAACACGCAGAAAGAAAAGAAGAAAAAGAGGATGAAGATTAGTTTGAAAGTTAAGAATGCTTACACGTTTCCTTCATTTTATAACAATGCATGTTCATTAACCGAAGAAAAATGGTCATTCTTCGAACTCTGTTCAACCGAAACGTGGAACACAGAGTCATTGCCATTATTTCTTAATAAGTTTTCCGCATACGAAACATGCAGAAAAAGCCAAAAGGTGGTGATGTTGCTTTTTCAATAAAAAAGAGATTAGCAGTGTACGTTTTGTAAATTTTTGGGTAACGACAGTAGTGACTCTGAAATTGTAGCCGTTATATTACGACCAAATATTTACCAAGTGAAGTGTCAGTTGTAATACTATTTTGTATATATTTCCCGCCAGAGGCTAAACAAGGTTGAGTACGGCCTGGGAAATAAATTTGAATCCCGGCCCATTCAAAACCAAACATTACCCAAAATAAAGTTTTCGTTGATACATTTAGCTCTACATAGCTTTTTTCAAATTAATGTGGTCATAATGTTGGTTTCAGGATTCAAGTAGTGAGCAGCCGAAGGCTGCAAGACATTTTTAACTATCGCTTCCAAAAATCAGTGAATATATCATTAAATTTATGCAAACAAATTTAAAATTTGCGTTTCTTATTTAAAAACAAAATGGAATAAGCCGAAGGATAATCTTTTTGGTAAAACTGCTTACTTTAATTACAACAATATTGCTCTGTAGCTCAAACAGGATTGTCAAAAAATACTTATGCGGCCGATGGCCGCTAGAAAATTTAGACCATATAGTTTTTAGACAAAAGTTTTGACTTCATTTTTATGGGCCTAGAAAAATCCCGGCCTTTTAATTTTCAATTTCTGGGCCGACCAGGGAAGCTTCTTCCCTCCCACTCCCTCGTCGTTTAGCCACTGTTTCCCGCCAAAAAATTATTTTAATCATCGTTGGTTGTTTGAGTCTTTAACTGATGCATTCGAGAAGATTAAGGTTAAATGCAATGCTCCAATTTTTGGTGACTTTAACAAATGGAGGTGGGGAAATTCATTCAGTTCGACCACAGGATTAAAGCAAATAGATAATTTTAATACTTACATGAACACAAATAATTATTACGAGGCAAAATTAGACCTTATTTTAAGCAGCTTAGCTTAACCAAGTATTATTATCAATCTTCCACCTCTATTCCTCTAAATGAATCCATTCAACATAATATAAGAATTGAGTTAAACCCAATATCTATTGCATCTGTCAATTGTTTACATTGACAAATGCAAAAGAACTAACCAAGATTTAATCTCAGACAAAGACAAGTATTGCTTCTTCCGGTTAAATATTTTTTTATTCTTTTATTTGAAACCCGATGCGCAAGAATCGCGGATTCGCTAAAAGATTTTTACATTAGTTATATCTTTGCGTGCTCACAACCATAATTTTAAGTCTCCTGCATCCCAAATCGTGTGTCAACTTACTCATTTGAGAAAATGTTTGCAATATTACATTTAGCATATTACTATAAATAATAAATGTTTGCTATTTTGGTATTTACCCAAGCTGAGCAGTTTTATTCTTGTATTTCAATAATTGTACTTCAAATTAGACATGTTAAAAACCTAGGGTAATAATAAAAAAGCCCAGTGAGCCGAATAATAAAAGGTAATGATGGGTAATAATTGCCTGTGGGCAATAATGGTAACCTTATGTTATTTTGAAATCCCGTCCTATGCATATACTCTATGGTTAATATGCAATGCATTACAAGGGTAGTACTGCCCACAACCCCCTCTTTTTCGGGTTGACTGTGTGGTTGGCAATAAAGGGAAAAGGCAGTGGCCATTGCCTAACACTATTTCCTTCTTGCCTCACTTCTTCAAATAGAAAATCTGGGTCTTTCATTTTTTACTAGGCATTTACTTATTAAGTGTTTAATTCGGAAGAATAATATTTTCGCAAAACTTTTTTTGATTCGAAAATTATAAGGATTAAATTAAAGTTAAATACCTATGATCTGAAACCGTCGTGTGCTGCAGAAAAACGTATGGTAATTTGAAATCTATTTAAAAAATTATTTTAATTGGGTAACGTAATATTTTAAGTCACATGATGTAATGGTTCATTTCGAAAAACGAAATTTTGGTCATAATTTTAATTTTTTTAAATTTCAATCCCAAATTCTGGCCAAAGATAATACCTGTTGTTTACACCTAGGTTTCTGCACCTACATTTGCTTCAAACTTTGCACAATCGCACCTGCACAAAATTTAAACTAGCGGTTTAAGAAGTCCAGGGCCCGGTATTGTGCAGTTTAGGGTATGGTATACATCATATGTAAGCAGGGTGTATAGTAGTAATTTCTTGGAATCTAGTACAAATATATTACTTGTATAAAACTACATCCAATTCAAAAAAATAAAACAACAATTTAAGTAAAAATTTACTGGACTGCAAAATGCAATTTTCAACTGTTTTTTTCTTTTTGTGTGCTTCTACAATTGCATTCTGTCAATTCTTCTTAATTTCACACAAATACAATATATATGAGATTAAACTCGGAAACAAAGATTTAGATGGATTCAAAGAAAAGTTCTCGCAATACCCGGAGGTAGTTTTGTCTTTTGAGTAATTTTTGAATTAGCTAATTTTTGCAGATTTTTACGTTATATAAGTTAATATTTTAACAAAATGCTTTAAAGTAAATGAGAAATAAGGCACAAGCCCAGCATTTGTAAAAACAATATAGCACGCTGAGTATTAGTCGCAGCGCTAGAGGTATGTCAGGTCAGCCAAGGCAAACCAAAATGTTGACTACATAAAGAAAACCTATGATGCTTTTTGTTTGTTTTGTAATAAACCAAACTGTAGAAGCAACAAGCAACATTTAAGTTTTTTGAAATATAATAGTTGTTTCTCTTGATTTATACTTTATGGTAAATATTTTAAACAACACAAAAGAAAAATGAGATGCTTTAAAATAAAAAGAAATGCTTTTAGATGCATGAAAAATACAATATATATAAGGTTAGCACAAACAAGCAAGTTATAAGGAAGGTAATGGAATTGGATTTACAAGGGCGTTTTTGGTGGTTTTCAGGCAAAAGTTTCCAAAAAATTTTGGTAATAAGACTTAATAGAATAGAATAAGAAGACTGAATTTTAATATTTTTTGAATGTAAAAACAACTTAAAATGACAAAAAATAGCTGCCGAGTGGGAAGTTCTTATTAAATTGTTTTCTAGACTGTTTTTAGCAGTGAATTAGTGTTTGAATAAAACCTATGCAACTTTGTGTTTTTTAAACTAACCATTTGTAAATTCAGAGAATTCTGCGATTTTTCGTCCCTGCGCATTACTAAAAACACAGTCTGGAAAACAATTGAATTAGAGCTTCCAACTTAGCAGCCATTTTCTTGGTCATTTTGTATTAGCTATTTCTACAAATATTTAGATAAGCAGCTGCTTATCATATGCAAAAAGAAATAAAATTAGGCGCGTGGCATATCATGTGCTTCTACTTTTGGTTGGCTGTTTCCATTGTAAAAAGCTGTTAGGAAACGGTTTAGAAACTTTCTTAACCAAATCATTAGACATTTTAATTTTTATTTAAGTGTCGGAAAACTAAAAATTAAACAAATCTAAACTTTTGCTATTACATATATTTGCCATATAATTCGCCAATGAATGTGCAAGACATTTTTCAAATTTGGGTCAGTGACTTATGTTATATTTAGTGTTACCCAAAATAACTTGACAACTAGCACAGGTAGTTAATATGTATTTATTACTAGCTGAACGCAGTGAAGCTAGTATAGGTTTGGCATTGATGGTCTGACTGTCCTTCTATCCATTTCTCTGTCAGTCTGTCGGTGCGATAACTCAAAAAAGCCTTACCAGATTACAATGAAATTTGGCATACAAGTAGGAAAGGTGAAATGCAAGTAGCTTATTGTTTTTCAGAAATTTTGGCTTAACGGTTTGGCTGTTACAAGCGACGGTTAAAAAAATTAAATAGCAGTATGGTAAAAATGTTAATGCAATATAGCAAATCATATACGCTGAATCCAAATATTATATCGCTGTTTGCGATTTGTTGCAAATTTACTGGAAAAATTTGCAAAATTTATGCAGTATATCATTTTAACCGGACAGACAAGCAGATTCAGAATACCTTAATAGGTTTGCAATTTTAAATGCTAATTTTTGCAAAAATTGGTAAAATATGCTAAAACCGAGTAAATGGCCGTTTTAATAGACCGTGAAATTTAAAAAAGGAAATTTGTATTTTTTATCGTTTTTGCACAAATTGGCAAATACAGCAGCATTGTTGCAGTTTAAAATATCAAATGCATACGTTCAGCTAGTGGGTCAATGGTGTTACTACAGTTTATTTATAAAGTATAGCAAGTTGGAGGTAAATGAGACCGCAACGCGGACTGGGACTGATAAATAAGATTGAGACGGGAAAGTAAAAATAAAATAGATCTAGTCGGAATAATATTGTTATCACATTGTTTAATTTGGCAACGTCATTTCATATTTGATTATGACGTGTTAATATTAATAACTTTTAGTTTAACATTAAATTATATCATTAATTTAGTTGAAAACATCTGGTTAGTAATTTTTGGTCAATCTATGTTACGAGCTCGGATTACGCTATTTTGCTCTATATTATAAATGAATGTATTATAAATGAATGACAACTAAATTTACTTGTTGACAAATCATTTTGCGTTGCCTTAAAGTGATCCAAGTTGTAGCGTTTAATAGACAACTAACATATATTTTGTTGTAAATTTTAAGTGCGTCTTGACCAACGAAGTAAAAAACAATGGAGGACGTATTGTTCATTGCAGATTATCATTCAGTATTGATAGGCTACAGAACGTTGTTTCTGCTTACAACATAATAGGAACGGCGGACTTGTAAGTGTATTAATATATTTTGATACATCAAAATTTATTTTTAATAGTTCAGTTAAATTAAATCTATTTACAAACGGTTTTTTTGTGACTGACTGTCATTCATTTACGTAAATAAACCTAACGCAATGTACGTTTTGTCGTTTCATAATTTCTACAATATAGATAAAGTTCAGGTACGCCTAAGATGTTTTTTGCAAATCTCAGGTACAAAAGCACATAAAAATAATCCTCATATACGAATCGAATATAAATATTTAGATAACGCGTCACTTTCTCGCCTCATCCATATCCAAAGCATTGTTCCACAGATTTAATTAGTTAAAACAATACAAACAGTTAACAATTTTGTTAACTGTTTTCATTGTATGCATACATTTAAACCATATGAAAACTGAACTAGATATCTAGAAAGTTTTGTTAGTTTATTAGATAAATCATTTTTTATAATTTAATTAGGTCCAAAAATTCGATTGCCAAAACAAATTTTTATTGAGTTTAAGCAATGGCTAACCGACGAGGGAATGGGAGGGAAGGGATTCCCAGGCCAGGGCACGAATAGGTAAAAATGGGGCCGGGGCAACAAAGCAAAAAGTAAAGAAATGTTAAAATTGATCACTGATTTAAGTTAACTAAACGATAATTTAACTAAATTTGGTGTGCGGCCATTGGCCGCCGATGGTTTTTATTATAATAACATA
>JAANSO010001588.1:0-16345 GCA_036507315.1 Lepidocyrtus fimetarius | reverse complement strand
ACAAAATTAGAACTTTTTGGCTCATTTTAGTTTAATAGAAGCCAGCAATAGGACACAAGTTTAATTCTAATTCTAAACACGCAGTTTTACAGATTTATTTACCATTGTTGTTTCCGTGTGTCCATCATACATCACATTGCTCATTTATAGGTTGAACTTGTAAGTTTTCATGTAACGCAAACACAGATCAACGCGTTTTTGGCATTTATTTTGGCTAGGTTTGCTATATGAGAGTAGGAATTGGCAGGATTGAAATACAACGATTCGCCAGCAAGAGTTATATTTTTGCTAATAAAAGTTCCGTCTTTTTAACCTTTTTGTATCAAACCAGAGAAGAAAATTTAGTGCGTGGTTGTGGAAGATAGACCCAGTCCCAAGTCCCAAAGCTACATCCAATATTATTTTCAATTTAGAACGCACTGTTGTTCAACTCATGTTTTTATTGTTATACATATAATTGTGCAACATTTTGCTTTTACTTCTTGCACTTACTGAAATGCCGCTTTCCATAAAAATACGCAAGCGTTTATGGAACAGTTGTACAAACGGGAAGTACGAAATGTTTGCCTTTTGCAGTTGCTAATAATACACCTAGTTTAGTTTTTATGGCTCTTTGCAAACTTTTTTCTGTATGAAAACCTGGCAAACTGTGACTTTGCTCGCATTAATTTTCTTTTATAGATATGACCTAAAGCAATTTACATGATTACATACATAATCAGCTCATATTGACGTTACTGGATTATTTTTCTTGCCAGAAGGAAGAGGAGGGCACCACCACGTCACATATAATCCCCACCAGCAAATGTTTTTGTTAGTAGCACTATTGTTAAAAACCAACCAGTATAAACGGTTTACTGGTAGTGACTACTGCTGCAAATGATAGAGTAACAATTGTAAAATAGAATAGACAATAGTTAGGATTGCATTCATGCCTGTTCCAGAAACTTACAAAGAATAGCGCAACTCATGGAATAAAAAAGAACTGTGCTGGATGAAAATTATTGCATTCTCATTTTCCATTTAATTTTCACTTTGCAAAGCCTTTGCTGCTGGACTCCCACTTGAAATTAGTGCGACTGCCACTAGCCAACCACCTAATCATGTATAAAGGTTGCAGCTGGTGCTCCTAGATTATTATTTATTACATTGTCCTTGGTGTCATGTGTGCAAGCAAGCCAAAGATATTGCATTTGGCTGCCCATGTGAGAAAAATTCTTATAAATTATTGATATCACAAAATTAACTAATAATATCGACCTACCTCTATTATTTTATTGCAGATAAGAAGTCCAAGAGTGGTTGAATCTCTTTTACTTTTGGCTAGACTGAAAGATTAGTCATCGGTACAGCACAGGTAGGTTTTTATATAAAAAGATCACGAAATGAATAAGATTTTATACAAAAGTACGTATTATATACTTTATATAAATATTATGAAACGCTTTATGCTGACGACGAAATAATGAGGAGACGGTGGCTTTTCGAATTATATAATACCTAGGTAAAAAGCTCTGAAGTAGACATAATAGTGAAAAAGAGACGGGTCTTTAACAAAAATCAAAGGAAAATGCTACATGCCATTTTACTACAGCTTAAAAGTCGCAGCGTTTGTACTACACGTGCTGGTTGACTGCTTCTGGACAAAAAGCTGAAATAATGTTACATTTCCTCTTTTTATTTTTTTGTAGAAGACCGAAATGGATATAAAAAATTGTGATTCGCTACCGGTGCGGTATACATTTACGGCCGCTTGCTGCTGCATTCCTACACATTCCCTTCGCAATTCGCATTACCACCATAGATATGACTGCTTTATAATACAACGCTGAACACTGCATTGTTTTTATCATTCCAGACAAACAATCCGGAGAAGTGGTTCCGAGACTAACAAAGTGCAGAGAGTTGACTTTATTATCTCAAAGTTCCGCTTAGCCTTGCGAATGCCAAACAAAAACAATTCCATTATAATTCCGACTAGTGTAGTTGTATGAGCTCAGTTTATGTGATTTGATTATAGTTTTTGTTTCCATAAAATCGCATTCCCTGTTGGCATTCTATGATTTTCTTTACTGACAAAAAAGAAAATTATTTTCTTGCCTTATATACGCTATTTACGACACTGATGAATGTTATTGAAGAAAAATAAGATATGACACATGCTGAGTGAGAGAAATTCATTAATTATTTACAATCAGTAAGACTGCTACCAAAAAATGTGATATTTATATGCAAAGAAAGCAAGCCAGAAGAAAGCTTGT
This sequence comes from Lepidocyrtus fimetarius, assembly GCA_036507315.1. Classification (NCBI taxonomy): domain Eukaryota; kingdom Metazoa; phylum Arthropoda; class Collembola; order Entomobryomorpha; family Entomobryidae; genus Lepidocyrtus; species Lepidocyrtus fimetarius. Next base: position 14,084 of record JAANSO010001588.1, on the reverse strand, counting down.
CATTTATTGGCAAAAAATAAAACGTTATTCCTGTAAGTTTTGCATTCTTCGAAAGCTTTGTTCACATCATCCATGAAAGTGAAGAAAATTACATAATATATGGTGCTATCATAATAATAGTATAATTCAAACCGTAAATAAACTTTTGCTCTTGTACTCTTTATTCTAGTGCTCTTATAAGTGTCTAAAAAGAAATTGTTTGATAAAAAACGCGTAAGTGATTTTGATACCGTTGTAACAATAAATACCTAAACCTCAACAAAATATCAGAAATGTACTTTATATGTGAGCAATGACGAATCGAATTGAACCTTGACTATTGACAACAATTTCAAGAGGAAAGGGTGATTGATCATTCAAACGTGACTTTGTTGATTCAAAGTGGTGCATGCAGTGTTGAGAGGTGAAGGTTTTATCAACTTAAATTGTGATTGTTATTGAAAACTAGAGGGTAGCCCGATTCTATCGCATCGGGTTCTAGAGAGTGTGATTTGACGAAATAAGTAGCATCTTTTATAAAGGATCTTTTAAACACAATAAAAAACTCAAAAAATCTAAATCCGCAAGAATGTTTTACACTGGGATAAGTTTCTAGCGAACTGTATGTAAATAGGGAAGTCAGGAGTTGAATGTTTACAGAAACATCAAGATTGACCTAAATTCAGTAATTTTTACCACAACAAATTGTAAGGTTTGAAACAATTCGCGTGGTTCCCAGTTCCCCATTTAAAAAGGAGCGGACATACACTAAAATCCCCGTTTAAATGAGGAGGGGAGATACATTGAGATTTGTATTTAAATGAGGAGCAGAGAACTATGCAATTTTACCTTTAAATGAGGAGCAGAGATGCACTGAGATCTCCCTTTAAATGAGGACCAGAGATACATAGAATTTTGTATTTAAAAGAGGAAGGGAGAAGCATAGAAATCTCTGTTTAAATGAGGAGGGGAGATACGTGTACATACAAATCCCCGTTCAAATGAGGAGCGGAGAACTATGCAATTCCCCGTTAAAATGAGGAGATGAGAAGAATGCAATTTCTCATTTAAATGAGGAGCGGAGATACATTGAATTCCCCGTTTAAATGAGTCGACTTTGCAAATCTATCATTGTAAATTCGTTGCTCTTGACATTTATTTTATCTTCTTAGAATTATGCAATGCTCATAACAATAGATAACTAACATAAATCACGACGTTAGTTATCTACTCTCATAACCTCAAATTCTAATACAAAACACAAACCTAATTTACCATCGCAACATTAAGAGCTTCATAATTTTTTGGACAGAAAGAATAGAAACCTTTTTTTATTTATCGCTATAATAAAAAAAGGATTAACTACAATTACGATGTCCAACTTTTTTCTGTAGTATTAATGAAACTCTTAATGTTGCGATGACAAATCAACAACAGTGTATCCTAATGAACAAGGAAAATTGGTTTGCTTTAGAATTTTATATTATGAGCATCGTATAAATAAATGCTAAGAGCAACAAGTTTGTATACATTAACAATTTTCTACTTTTACGCTAATTACAATGCCAATTTTACCTATTATCGTATATATAAAAAAAACGAAATTTTAGCTGTTTTTGTCACCGACGACTCAGCATGTTAAATCAACAAAATATGTTGCGATGGAAAACCAATTCTAACCAATGGGAAATTCAATGTATTTTTGCTCCTCATTTAAATACAAAATTCGATGTATTTCCGCTCCTCATTTAAAGGCAGATTTTAATGTATCTCCGCTCCTAATTTAAAGGGAGATTTTAATGTATCTCCGCTCCTTATTCAAAGGGAGATTTGTTGGAAATAGTATTTTAAAGTATATTTTGGTTTGAATTTAACTATTAAAACAAACGTAAGATTTTATACAACAAAGAGACTTTGTTCCCTAAAATTATGCCAACTCAACTCCATTTTCTAAAATACTATAACATGCAACAACAAAATAGTATACAGCGTATCAATAGAGGTATAAAGATAACAATTTCAAAATTTCTGTGTATTTTTGCGAAAAAAATTGAAGCTGAAGATTTTTAGTCTGGGGTAATTTGTATCTTGGTAACGTTAATTTTCTATGTATCTTTCTGTTTTGATTAAGATCTTTAACCAGCTAAATGCATATAAAAATTACGCTGCTAAGGAAATAAATTACCCCGGGATTTTTTAGCCAGGCTTCAATTTTTTAGATATATTTTTCAAATTGTCCTCTCCAGCTATCTTTATACCTCCATTAGCGTATCATATAGCATTGAAAAAATTTAAAATAAAGGATTTTGTTAGAATAAAACGAACAAACCCCCACACAGCCCCCCACCTACCACAATTCCCAAACACTCGCTCGCAAAAACTATATTTTTAAAATTATTTTAAACCAACCACCAACAGATGTGTCTGAGTTTTAAAAAAAACTCATTCGAAAACGATGATAAAACTCTCGAATACCCAAATCCCTTATCTTACCTCCCAAAACACACCAAAAAAGCATAGATAACAACGTTAATGCAAACAATAATTTGACGTAATCCTGTTCAAACAAATGCTCATAAAAATTTTTAACCATATTAATCCTATTATGCATATAACTAATAAAACGAATTGACCATATTAAAATACAATTTTGAAACATCTCATCCCCCAAAAAAAGTCTCATCTTCTTCTTCATAATCAAGCTTAAATTACAAAAACGCAAACTCATCATTAACAATCATCATCGCACGCATACGTATATATACGCTTTAAAACCCTAAAATTCTCGTCTTATATTCGCATTATCTCTATCCTACACCAACATCCTTTACTAACAGTAACGTATAGCGTCCGACACATAACGAAAAAAACGACAACAAAAGCAGCAGCAGCATCAGCGCGGCTTCAAACATACACTATAACGAACCCGTTCTCGTTTCTTCTTCATTCTAAAATACAAACCTCCTCTATCTCTCGTTCCCGTACACACACACAATCGCGAAATCACTGACAATACACAATTTTACAATAGATCCACTCACACAACGGAATCGAGTCAAGTTTTCGTTTATTTCGCACATTTTATACAGGGATATGCGATCACACACACACCTGTGCATACAATAAAAAATTGAAATATATAGAAAGAGAAAAACAAGATCTTCTTCATTCGGGTTATATACGTACGATATATATTTAACAGAAACTTGAAAATGATTACGTTTTAAACAGATTCACGAAAAAAAAAGGATCAGAGAGTTCTTTGCGTTACGATCATCAAAGAATTGTTTAAACAATCCTGTATGTACGTGAAATAGTATTCATTATGTATCGACTGACAAGTTGAATACTCATAATTTTTTTAAAATGTTGTAAATACGTGATTTTTGTGTAAAAAAAAGAACCCGAGAAGTACACGGGATCATATCGGGATTTCTTTTAATTATGTGTGTGTCCATGATTGTGATTGTTTTTCGTTTGAGTGAATGATCTGGTTTAAATCTTTTTTTAAAATATATAATGGATTTTATTAAGTTATATTGACAAGAAGGATCGGATCGGAACTGTGTGGCGTTGAATAATATTTAATAGAAAATGTAGTGGTGTAAGAAACATACAGACACAAACAGTTTTATGTTTAATTTTTGACAGTTTATTATTTTTTTGTATTATGTTTGTGTGAGGATGTGGAAGTGAATAGAATAGTTTTTGAGGTTTTTATCCAAAAAAAGGAGAAAGCATTCGTGTGTCCAGGACCAGGATTTTATGATTTTTTTTTGTAATTTTTTCCTGTACATAAAATCAATCAGGTAATTCGCATATAATTTCGTTATTTCAACAATATTTTTACTTTTACCACTTTTTTTAAAAAAACAATTGAATATCGAGTGCATAGTACACACAGGTTCATTCATAAATACGAGTATAATAAATCACTAACATTATTTTACGTGCGAGAAATTCTATTTTAAAAAATAGCTTCTTCACCCTTCTACCATATTCTATATACGCTACCTGACTCTTACAAATTTGAAGATATTCAGCATTTCGAACGTAATACGTATTTTTATTACGCGTTTGAAATATAACTTTTACTTTTCACTAATTTGTATGAATTTAAATTTCATCTTGATTAATCACACATAATACCGCTATTAATTAATAACGTGCGGCTCCGAAATAATGAAAAAGGCATGATATATGCAATCAAATAGAAATAACCAAACAAAATGTTTTATGATTTACGAGAACCGTCGCCCGACTCTGTCGCGTCGGCATTAATTAACACGCAAAATTTGAACAGCGTCAACGTTAAATTGTTTACCCTAGGCAGCAGTATATGCGCAAAATTTTATAGAAATTTTGAAACTTTATATTGGCATCTAACCTATGATAACACATCAATGCCAAACTGCCCCAAAAAGGTTATAGACATAAGTTGGGCTACATTGTTCCTACTACAAAATTAGATAAAAAACCAATGCGTATAAAACGTGCGCAATATATCAACAACCTATTCCTTTATAGGGTATTAGTGTTAACAGCGTCATCTGGTAGGGGATGAATCACGTATATAATTAAACGACGTTTTTTAATAAAAAATTCTCCCAGGAGATTAGAAAAATTTATAAAGCCGTTACAATTTTGTAGTGTGGCCATGACATCCAGCCAGCGCTTGGTTCCTTAATTTTCCTAAAATCAATAATGTAGCACAATGCCCCGAAATAAAGCGCGTAATTGAATTATGAATTTTTTACCTATACCTACAATGCTATTTTTCTTAAACATATCATATACCATTCTCGATTTTAGGAAAATTAAGGAACCAAGCTCTGCATCCAGCGCCTACGTGTACAGCAATGCGCGACTAACCTGCATAGGTTGAGCATAAATTCGGCGACATTCTTTTCACTTCAAAATTAGACGAAAAACCCACCTGTGTTAAACGCGCCTAATATATCACTCACACTTTCACTAACACCCTATTAGTTTAACCCCATATGCTTATGTTGGTTCCAAGCATGTATTTTGTTAAACGATGCTTTTTAATTAAAAAGTTGCAAAAATTAATTCTATCGGGTGAACTGGCATCCTATTGATACCGGAGGTATGCTATAAACCATCCTCGGGTTCAAGTGCATACGTGTGCCAAATTTGGCTGAAATTGGTCAAGCGGTTTGGCAGTCTATAATGGACATATATATTTATATAGAAATAAATTTAGTCTTATCCATTCCAAATTATGGTATAGGATATAAAAAAACCGAAAGTTTATAAAATTACAACGCGGTGTATAAATATAACCTGTGTGATATCAATCCAGTAATTTCATATATACTTAATCTGTATAAAATTGACAAACCCGTTTGTAATTTTCTATTTTATCATCATTTCCCTCCGTTTCCTTATAGTGTAACGTTTTTAATCACAAAATTATGCGACTATTTATAACCGAATAACACATTTAAAATCTCGTGGATAACTATCATACAAGGGCGATGTTACATTATATTATGTATCCATATAATAAAAGGTAGCAAACCTACTTGAACACTTGCTCGAAGTAGATATTTTTTGTAACTTTTTACTACTTTTTAATCAAAGCTGTAAAAACCCTAAAAACGCATGCCCGTGCGTTGCTGATATGACTGCTAAAGTTTTACCTGCAATTTAAGAGTGAGAAACGTGTTATTTCACAGAAACCTCAACGTCAAATGCGACATTTCTGCAAAGAATTTTCAATCATAACGGCGAAACCGTTAGATCATGATTGCTGGAAAAAAGTAAAAACAACGAATGTTCATTCTACTTACATTTCCAGATGCAAATCCATTTTTATTGCTGATAATAGAATAGACAGACAGACAGACTAAATTCAAGACTACCTCGGTATAAGCAATATAAACCCTAATAAACCATATTTTACACACACAAACACACAACCCTGAGATCATATTAATTCATTTCACCTTTAATCAAACAAACTACACATACCAGTTAATTACGTAACGTAACAAGAATCCATATATTACGTAAAAAAAATGTAGTAACGCTCAAAAAATTAAACCCATTTACGTATACATTTTTGACATACACAACTCAAAAGTATTACAATCACATTGTCGCATCTTCTTTTTTTACCTCTCTCTCTGTACTCATACGTACGCATAACAAAAAAACCTGATAATCACGATGATGATAACCTAAAAAAAAGAAGAATCATGATCAAAAAACCTAACCACACATTAACATAAAATTATTTAACCAGAGAATCGTAGAGTTCTGTTTTTTTGACATTATACTCATTGTTAAAATGCATTTAACCTAAAAAAAACACGTACGTATATATACGTCGCATCAAAAAAAGCACAAAACGTTCACTTTTTACAAATATTCCTGACATTTTGTATTAACAACTACATAATCCTCACGATTTATTACACACGGAAGCATTCAAAAATTACAAAAAAAAGTGGAAAAAATCAATCATAAATTAACAAAAAATATTTATTATTTTATATCTAGAAAAAAATGTCACTGTTATGAAGCCCACAACTCACCCCCCAACCCCCCACAACAACTACCACCAATTCCAAACCCAACAAAACAATAACAATGCCACCCCCCACAAGAAACCTACTAACCCTCCTCACCCCCTCAAACTGCATATCCCAAACCCAATTCAGAAAATTCAGAAAGTCAATCTACTTCAAACTACTGGTGCTCATCCCATTCGCTTGGCTAACATTCCTGTTAATTATCCAAGTCTTTGGGACAACCCAACAACAACGTAATAGTCACCACCACGGGGAAAGCATCAACAACCTAGTCCCAGAACTCCTATTACAACAACAACATCAAAACCCACCCCATAAAAGCGTCAGTGATAATAGTTTAGGACAGAATAACAACAACAACGATGCCATGTACGTGCTCCCCCCACCCGGCGAGCTCAAACCTGGCGAAATGGGTAAACCTTACAAGCCTAAGAACCTTACAGAGGAGCAGAAACGCCTAGTTTCTGAAGGGTGGAAGAAGAACGCTTTTAATCAGTTTGTTAGTGATTTGATTAGTGTGAGGAGGAGTTTGCCGGATCCTAGGGATGAGTGGTAAGGGAATTACGTTATTTTTTTTACTTAATTATGTAATTAGAACACAATTATAATTACTCAAATCCCGGTGTCGTTTTTACAGATTTAAATATTTTGTTTTAACGAGGTTTTAATGTAGATTTAATAGCAGTATATTATAACGTTTTACGATGGTCAATATTACCACACACAAGCCAGTTAATTATTTTTCTGAACAGTTGAGTAAATTTTTGAGGTTTTTGCTAATGCATTACAAATTACAAATATTACAAATATACTTTCGTTTTTATTTAAATGCACTTAACTTTTTTGACCAAGATAAAGAACAGGTTTGTACACATTTACACACGTAATTCATTAACGACGATTGAATATGGTTTTAAACACGTTTTTTTAAAACTATTGGGGAAATACGTGTATTACGAAACAAGTGAAATTTTTAAACAAGCGTAATTTGAATCTGTAAATAGGGTATTATAAACCAAAATCGTGTATATTGCTCAATTTTTTAAGTTTTTACACGTAAAATTATAATTATTGAACCGTTTATTAACTGTCATTTGTATCCGCATGATATATATTTAAACAACTAGCTTGCATATATATATAAAAAAATCAAAATATATCAAGTTTTCTATTTAAATACGTTAAACATGTCGGTTGTTTTTACCAAGTTCGTGTGAATTTCAAACATGATTTAACAAGTTCACTTCACACACACAAGTTTTACGTTTTGTTTAACATTTTCATACCTGTTAAAATACACTATTTTCGGCGTTATAAACACACAAAATATATGTGTTTTAAGTAAATAAATAATTCCATTACCGTTTTGAATGCTAAAAAAAAAGAAAAGTCTTCAATCATTCCTTCACTCATGGTAAAATAATCTAATCAGAGTATAAATTATTTATAACAAACTCATTTTAAATAATTTTTAGGATACCACAATAAAAACCATATTACGCATTATAATTGTACTACAAACCAAACCCTACAAAATTAATAATCTTATAACCCACCTCATTTTTAAAACAAAAAAGGTGCAAATCAGAAGACCCAGCCACAACCCGCCCAAAGTCAGAACTCCCACAAACCTCAGTAATAATCTGTTTCCACAACGAAGCCTGGTCAGTGCTCCTCCGCTCAGTCCACTCCGTCCTTGACAGGTCCCCACCGGAACTCATCAGGGAGATTATTCTAGTCGATGACTTTTCTGATATGGGTGTGTGTGTGTTTGAATTAAGCATAGTTATAAACCTAATTATAATTTTAACTAAGCAATGGTTATAAATTTTCGTACTTACTTACATATAGAGCACTGCAAAGAACAACTAGAAACCTACATGTCATCCTACCCAAAAGTAAAGATAGTACGTGCCAAGAAACGAGAAGGCTTAATAAGAGCTAGACTAATGGGTGCTGCTGTGGCTCATGGACCCGTTCTTACTTTTCTTGATTCTCATATTGAGGCTACGACGGGTATGCAACATTCTAGTATACTTATATATGCGATATTTTTCTTGTAATTAAAAAATAATTGTTTAAACATCATGTATGTATAGGCTGGCTAGAACCACTCTTAGACAGAATATCCAACGACCCAACTACAGTAGTCTGCCCTGTTATCGACGTCATCGACGATGACACGCTCGAGTACCACTACTCCGATTCTAAAGCTACGAGTGTGGGTGGGTTCGACTGGAACTTGCAGGTCAGTGTTAACTACCTTCTGTAATTGATTTTGATTGAGTTTTTGGTGTATTATTGAAATCAAATGATTATCAAAAAATAACCCTCTTAATATTATGTATATGCAGTTCACATGGCACGCCATCCCAGAAGTAGAAAGATCAAGACACAAGAACAGTGCAGAACCCGTCCGCTCACCCACCATGGCTGGCGGCTTGTTCTCCATTGATAAAGACTTTTTCGAGAAGCTTGGGACTTATGACTCTGGGTTTGATATTTGGGGTGAGGTTACTTACGAATCATTCCAGTATCATTTAATTGGTTTAAATCTCATATTTACGTGTCATGCATAATCCCAGGCGGAGAAAACTTAGAAATCAGCTTCAAAACGTGGATGTGCGGAGGCACGTTAGAAATAGTGCCGTGCTCCCACGTAGGACACATTTTCAGAAAACGGAGTCCTTACAAGTGGAGAACTGGGGTTAATGTGCTTAGGCGGAATAGTGTGCGGTTGGCTAAAGTTTGGATGGATGACTATGCTGAGTATTACTATCAGAGGATTGGGCATGACTTGGTACGGTTACATTAATTATTTGTATTGGTGCTGATATAAATTAATACGTTCGAATTCAATTGAATTTTTTTAAAAGGGTGACTTTGGAGACATCTCCTCCCGACTGAAACTCCGCTCAGACCTAAACTGTAAAGACTTCAAATGGTTCCTCACGAACGTGTACCCCGAACTGTTCATACCTGGGGAGGCGTTGGCTCATGGGGAAGTTAGGAACTTGGGGTTGGGTGGGACTACTTGTCTTGATAGTCCTGCTACTAAGAAACAGATTAATAAGCCTGTTGGGTTGTATCCTTGTCATGGGCAGGGTGGTAATCAGGTAAATTTTGATATTATTTTATTTTCTAGTTACAAAATGCTCTGGAGTTTTTGTTTCAGTGATTTGTTAATTTTATACGCTATATTTTTTACCCTTAGTATTGGAGCTATAGTAAAACTGGAGAGATTAGAAGGGATGAGATGTGTGTTGATTATGCTGGTCAAGACGTTATGATTTATCCTTGTCATGGGTCTATGGGGAATCAGCACTGGGTTTATGATCATGACGTAATTAATCATTCTTGTGTTATGTAATTATAATTTACACGTGATTGACTCAATCCTAAAAGTCATATAATATTTTCATACAGTCCGGTCTCATCCGACACGGCCCATCCCACAAATGCTTAGGGCTACAAACCCGGGAGAAGCTTGTTATGGAGCATTGCGATACTAGTAAAGACTCGCAGCGTTGGAGGTTTCAGAATTTTAATAGTACTGCCGCTAATTTGGTACTTCCGCATGATTAATAATAGGGATTTGATTTTTTTTTGTCGTGCCAATTCATTATTGAAATTATAAACGAATGTAGACACACGTGTTTTGCGGTTTTTTTAAAATATATATATAAGTTTTATTTATAAATATATGTATTTGTAAAACAATTCGTTTTTTTTAAGAAACAAAAAAGTCAACGGAAAAAACGGGCTGTTTTTTTTGTTTTTATTTTGAACAATATAGTTATAAATAGTTAAGTAACGGATTATTTTTAAGGGTTGTAAAATTGGAGCGAATTTTAACAAAAAAAAATAACGAGAGGGAAAAAGAAAAAGAACTTTTCTGTGATGATGAATTATACATATCCATGATGAAGAAGGGGGAAATTTTCGTGGGTCTGTTTTTTTTCTAAATATATATAAAAATTAATTTAAAAGAAGAAATAAAGATTGGAATTTTTTTTAATTGCTATCGTCATCTTGTTTAATATTGTTTGGTGAATTATTCTCGTTATTGTTAGTAATCGTTGCTGCCGTATTGGATGTTGACGATGATGAAGTATTGTGTTTTTCTTTGTTACTGACGATAGTGAGCGAGCTTTTATTAGATTTGCTGGCACGGGTTAGCGAAGCCACTTCTTTTTGTAAGCTTTTTATTTTAGACGAGAGCTTTTCTGTTTTAGTTTCGTGATCCTTTTGAACGTTTTTGAGCTTGTTTCGGAGTTCGGTTTCTGTTGTGAAGTTTACGGCTTTGAGTTCTGTGATTTGGCGGTCTTTTTCGAGCAGTTCCTTGTCTTTTTTGGAGAGTTGGCGTTGGAGGGATGCGATTTGTTCTCGGAGTTGGGTTAGGGCTACCACGTGGTCTGAGGATGTTGTTCCGTCCATGTTGTGGAGGATTAGGTCGTTTTGGGAGTGGTTTGGTTTCTTTGGGGGTGGTGGGTGGTCTGATGAGGATGTTGTGTTTGATGCGTTTGTGTTGTTGTTGTTGGGTTGGGTGCTGTTGTTCGTTTGGGAGTTGTTTGTTGTTGAGTTTGTTGGGGAGTATGCGTTGTTGTCGTTTATTGAGGAGGATGGTGAGGAGTTTGTTGGTTGGGGTGGGAGTTTTGTTACGTCTGGGCGGATTGGGCGCTTGTTGTGGTGGTGGTGGGAGTGGTGATGGTGGTGGTGTGATGATGAGGAGGAAGAGTGGTGATGGTGGTGGGATGATGAGCGTCTTGAAATTGAAAAAAAAATTGGAATTGTTATAAATAATTCAGATTTTTATGTGTGTGTTTTAAATATCCTTACTTTTCTGCAGAACTCCGTTTATTACTACCGTTGTTGTTTAATCGCACATGTGAATGCCTTGTAGGGTCGCTACTCTTTGTCTTTGCTAACGCACGTTTGTAGGAAAGTGTGCAGAGCCAGCATAGTAGCTTTCCGTCAACCTGGTGTTTTAGAAAATATTTAAACGATTTAAACGATACTTTGAAAATAATACATGATCATAATACTCATATTAAATAATAAAATTAGACGCTATATAATACACACCTTCTTATTCTCATCCTTCCTATCAAACGCACATTTACATTTACACTGCTCACAGGTAACAGGGGCCCCGTACTTCTTCTCGGAGTTGGTACACCTTTGACATCGGTTCCCTATGAACGCTGCTATAATGTTGCAGTACTCACAAGCTGAGGGTTTCCCGTATTGCTTCACGTTCGTTTCACACTTTTTACATATCGATGATGTTGAGCCTTTTGTTGATTGTTGGAATTCGGAGCGGCAGTATGTGCACTTTACTACTGGGTAGTCTCCTCGGCATTTCTGTCATCGTTTTATTAATTAATTACAGGTTTATTTGAAAATCAATACAAGTTATTTGTAACTTCTTATAGCTTACTTTACACAACTGCTGCCCAGAACTAAGTTCCTCGAAAGGGTGACGGCTGTAGCATCTCGAACATGCGAATAGTAACGCTGATGAGGATCCTCCTCCTCCTCCTGATGCGCCCGTGTTTTGTGGTGGAGCTACGTTATTATTTTGTTGAGTTCCTCCAATTAAAGTTTGTTGTGGTGTGGACATCATGATTGGACAATTTAGTATTGCTGAGGTTTAGGTAAAAAAATCACAGAAATTTCAGCGTTTTACAACAAACCATTAGGTTTACCACGGAATTAACCCTCGAGTATTTGAAAATTAAATAATTATTAATTTAAAACTTTAAACACACCACACTAATCACTGATCAGTTCAGTCTTTTGTTTTTTTTTTATTTTGATGTTTGAATTTTTAACTGTGCAACACTACAAAATTCCAGAGTTGATTAAAATTTTAACCATTGTTTTTATTCAACATATTTTAATGTGAATTAAATACGCTGTTTTTTTTATTATACGTGTGTAGTACCGTGTGTTTTTCTGTTGTACGTTATAATTTTTTTTAGCCTTCAAAAAATAAAGCTTAAAAAGATTTTCTCCAAATAAAAAACAAGTCTACTTATATGAAAGGTGTGCGTGTGTTGATTGAGAGAAGAGTGTACTTTTTAACTTACAGGTAATCTCCCATGCGGGTAGCCAGCTAGGTTATGCTAGAATTCACGCGTTTGAGTACTCTGTAGTACTGTTTTTTAGGCTAATTGCATCGCTGGATTCTATGCGAAATTGTTGGTTGAGGTGGTTGGGCTGTAGGATTCTCTGGCGTATTTGAAAGCCGTGGTGAGTGAGTGTAGTTTTTTTACTTTTTTGATTTTGTGAACAAAATGCTTCGTACTGGATTAATTCTGAGAATGGGGTAAACTAATAATTTAGTTCTTTTTTTATTAAAGGGGATGGAGACAAGACTTTCTTTTTCTTTGGGAATTAAATTTTGCTTATTTTTATGCAAATGGGTAAAAAATTCGAAATATATGAATTCGTGATTTTGAGTCTGCGTGTATCTCAACCACAGGTTCCAATCATTATATTGTGTATTGAAATATGTGGGCTTTCTCTTTGTTCATTACTTAAAAGTATTTTATATTAGATATTAAAATATATTGCACAATACAATTTTTTTTGAAATTACAAAAACGTATAAGAAATCATCATAAAGAGCTTGTTATATATAAAGCATCATAAATTATGTAAACTACACGAACAACCATATCCATTTCATTATTTTCACACAGAAATATTAAATGTAATTTCATCCTTAAAAAATCCTGCGTTCTTCACCAACAGTTTTGCATTTTCAGGTTTTTAGAAAGACGTGTTAATTTTTATAAACATATATATATAGATTAGTAAAATACCTATATATACATCTTAATAGTTCAACTTTAACCTCATTTTAAAATCGGCCAAACTGTTGTGGACCACCCCAGGATTTTTAAACTTTGACTGTTTTTTTTTTCAGTAAATTATATGACTTTCATCGAATCTGTTTGGTTGTTTCTTTACAATTTTTATTTATTTTATATAATTTACATTTACCAAAACATTATTTAAAACCAATTTATTATTACCCTCTCTACAAACTAACCAATGAAACCGTTTGTCCAAACAAAAAAAACCTAATACAAACGTTCAATTTAATCAATCTCAAATTACCCCAAATGTCAAAACTCTATAATATAACGACACCCGATTAAAACAAAATCCATTCAAAATCTAAATAACACGAACAAAAACTTATATCCAGATAGAGTGACGACGATTTTACCAAACAAACATATCATCCATTCACCAACTTCCTTCCTATATAATACTTTAAATACCAAAACAGCAACTTTCTTAAACCAAAAAAAAAAACTCTAGTAAAAAACCATGCGTATAACTAAAATTAAATCAATCGATCATAATCATAATCCCATCCCATCTCATCCGCTATAATAGTTTTCAAAATCTTAATAAACGGTTCAATCTTATATATAAGTCAGATCGATTATGGATGTGTATATTTTTTTGTTTGTAAGCTATAGACAGCTAAACCGCTTGACCGATTTCAGCCAAATTTGGCATGCGTATGTA